>JACXIV010000076.1:120694-238236 GCA_014737475.1 Bombus confusus | reverse complement strand
CGGAGAAAGCGGATATTTTCTCACGCACAAGGCCACCCAGGATTCACGCTTAAGGGGAGACTTCCTCCACCTACCTCCGAACAGGAGACTCGTATTAACCAATCATTATCTTTAATTTTAGCCCCTCTTGGTCTAACGAATATCACAATCCACGAATCCGCTTTCTCCGTGCTCAAGACACACCCCTGTACGAATTTTCGTACTGAAAGTCAGTCTTATCTCCACCAACGAAATTGTACGGTGTTCAAAATAAAGTCTACCTAAAGGTGCATAATTCTTTCTTAATTTAAAACCCACATATTTTACGTGACAATTTCGCCGTCCGAAACAAACTGTTGCAACTTGATTGGGATGTTCTGTTCCATCCTCCATACTCTCCGAGCTTTGTTTGGTCTGACTGTCATTCGTTTCTTTCGTTAGAACGTTTTCTCGGTAGTAAAAGATTCGATTTAATAAACGAGAGAAATGATCATGAGAGAAAACGTGAGTAGGTTGAATTAGATGTGTATCTAGTAGAACTTTGTAGACGTATGATTTGTTTGTTGGAAATTTAAGAAATTGTTCTCTTTTCAATATGATTAAGTTGTTAGTGACCCTAACAGTTTGAGATAAATTTATGATAGGTTATTTAATTTTCGGTCGTTTAATTTTAATCCGTATCTATTCTATTTTTCATGCAATGAATAATATTTGCAATCTTTATATGTAAAGCATGGAACCACAAAATACAAATTAAAGTGAAGCAATCTCTTGAACTAAGCGACTTCCTGTAATCTCTTGCCTGAATTGAGAGTTAGAGAATGAGCAGAAGTCTGATCTTTAAATACCACCACTCTTTTAAATGGAATTATATAAATTTTATTATTCACATCGATCATTTGGACTATTTTGCGTACAAAAGTATGAGGCAGAATATCGAAACTAATTGTTATATGTAACTAAATAGCTTGCGAGGCATTTCATCCTTCTTATTGTTAGAAACGCGTATGCATTTTAAAACACGTGTTCATCTCTATGACTCTGTTGATTTCTCGCTTGTTCAATTTTGAAATTATCGGTAGAATTTACACACACACACACACACACGCGCGCGCGCGCGCACATACAACATTATCCATCAAACTCTAGATATAAATATTTCTTCATTGGAATCTTAATTTTAAATAATTAGAATATCAAGCACTCGATATTCAGTTATTTTGGCTAGTCTGGCACGATACGATTATTTAATTTTTCAACGTTACGGATTCGTCGTAAGCGTACGTTAGATTCGGTGGCAGTGGCGTGAATATCACTTCGTGAAATATCACTTCGAATCGAAGAAAGAAGGATGCATATACACGGGAGAGAGAGAGAGGGAAACAGAGAATTATAAGATTGTGTTATGTCAGAAATAACTGAAATAACTGGAATTTTTTCTGTCTCTTTAACTGTTCTAAAGACAGAATTCTATCTCCGTCCAGTTGTCCGAAACAAACACTATATTCTGTTTACTTCCTTATAATTTATATTACATCAAATATAAAAGAAACAATCTGTTGTAATTTAAATCTTCAAAGTAAGTTAATTCACAAAAGAAAATATCTAAACCGTATTTATAATGTTGAGAACATTTATATCGAAAATTCTTTATCACCTAAAGCTTATGGTATTAATACAAAAGGCGCGAATTAAGATATACGATTGTTCATAAGAATTAGAGTACTTGCTGATCTTATAGATTTTGTAGAAAATGTGATACGTGATTGATGAAGATCGTTAAGAAAATGAAGCTTACGTCCGTAAGAGATTAACGATCTAAAATACACACTTTGTGAAAATTCGTGAGAGTTGGAGGAAAAGCAACGAATTAACGATTATGTGATGGCAATTAAAATCCGTCGATCTAGGGTCTTTATTAAATTAAATAGTCCAAAATAGTCGTTTATAATATACAATTGAATAACTATAAATATATTAAAAGATTATAATAAAAAGAATATAATAGAATACCTAATATACGTATTTGTAAATACAATCAAAAACGTAACGTGTAGATTTCAGATGTTTATGAATATAAAATGTGCGAAAAGCATATGAAATTTATACACATAAAATATGCAAATATTGATATGCGCACGAAAAATATGCGTATATGCACAGAAAATATGTACAATTTGTGAGTAATATGTTCAATATTGATTTATTAACATTATGTGAATTGATACAAAAGGATATTTAACAATTTCGATTTAAACAAAAATTTATTTATGGTTTCGCGCCAAAATTCGCTTTACGATAAATTATAAATTACTTTTCCATATTTGCAGCACTCGAATTGTGAGTGCGTATTCATATTTGTACCAATATCGTTCTGCTACATAACTCAATTATGCTACAATCAAGTTATACAATTGTATTCCTTAATACGTTCGCGATTTTCATATTTCGGATTAACTCGGATTATTTTTTAAAATTGCATCTATTTCCATGTGAATTTATTCACTGCAATTACCGGGTACATTCCGTAATCTGTAATACAGTCCACGAATATTTGAATTATATTTATTATATTTATTTCTCTTTATAATTACACACACACACACACACACACACGTATATATATATATACATATACCCGACATGTACCCAATTTTTGAAAAAAATTCGATTTCACCTTATTTTTTCTTGCACTGAACACGAAATTATAATTTACTATCAAATTAACATCCACATTTTAAATACGTACATAAGATTGATCGGTATAACTTTGGTTGATAATTCAAAATACGAGGTTATTTACTATGAAAGCGGGTGGAATTCCATTTGCTATATTTCCTCAGTTGATTAGCAATGTACTGTCATTTTGAATGACGTAAACATGGTTACGCGTTTTATTGCTATATTATACGCTCGTTTGTTTTAAAGCTTGTTCGTGTCATGCAGAGATCGACAATTTTACAAAATATTGAGTATTCACATTATTGTCGAAGATATCGTTTCCTAAAAGTGAAATTCTACTTTTATTATTAGTAATTACTGATTAATTGCTTCAACTAGCGTAAGTGCAATTGTTTATCAATTTATTGATGGATAAATTCGTGTTAAAATCACATAGTTATATACATTATTGATACAGGTAATAATTCTATATTTTCAAGTAGTTCGAATGTCGATACTACTTTATATTTTGGAAATAAAACCCATTAAATACGAATAAGCGAAGAATCTTAGACTGGGAGGACGATAACGATTTGTACGAGGAAAATAGGTATTTAAATAAAGTAAAGGGAGAAAAAGGAATTAGGAAACCAAATTCGTCATCATTAGACGAGAGCGACATTTGAAGTGACACTGACTCGAGGTTTATGATACAAAGCAGTAATAAAAAAAAATATCTCAAAATGAAAATGGGCAACTTTATCCAATGTCTGTAAAAATATTTTCTCCTTACTGTATTCTTACAAAAATCGTATGATAAATTTAGACGTTTTAAAAGTCTATAAAACACGACCAAAACTTCTAGCATGTTTTGGTTTTATTAAACGCGAAACATTACATATAACTTACGTTTAAAGTAGTAATTGCATATTAAAGTATTTTGGCTAACCATTCGCTATCTAGTAACGTGCAATATGAATATCAATGGATACACTCTTTAATATAAAGTATTTGAACACGTGGTGCAACTCAATAGAAAGGTTGATGTTTTCCTTATATTTTTGTCATATTTTCAAAGTTGTGATTCAAAGATGATTTTCTATTATTAATTATTTACCTCGTACCATTATTGTATCACTCAAATTCCATATTTGTCTCTAATCAATAGATGATATTTTGTAAAACTTATATTTCAATCGTTTTAACATCCTGATATTAACGTCCACCTTTAGTTACCCTTTTCGTACTTATAATAATTAATGTTAATATATTATATCAATATTTTATTTTACATCATATTTTTTATCAATGTGTACTAACTGTACGTTATTGTCTAAGATACGAGTATAAAATTAAATTAGACTGTTTCATCTGAGGTATATTTCACGTCCAGTGGCTCGCGAAAGTATTTGAACACTTCTTGAAACGTTTTACGTATATTATATAAAACATTTTTATATCTCATTAGCGCTGTAATAAGAGACGACTATCGTGTAATTATATTGGTGAGATTTGAAATGGATCTCAAAATGTATATATAGGTTACAAGATATTCATCGGAAGAATCAATTATTCACTATATTAATAATTAATAAGCCAGAATATTTGGTGCGAGCATATTTAGCACCAATTGTATCTTTCAGTTACTATTCATGCTGTACACTAATTTCCCATTAAGTATGTGTTTGCAATATAAATATAACTTTGTACCTATACATTTTCGGGTTGATTTTTATTTTATTATTATTTTATTATTATTATATTGATATTTTGTCAAAATAATCACGATAATCGTGTCTCATTACACTACCAATAAAATTGTTCATGACAAGTTTTTGAATATTTTCGTGAGCCACTATAGAGGATACTTTTCAAATGTCCAAATATCCGATATGAATATGAATTTTTTACAGTCTGATATATAAAAAATTGTAAAAATTCCGAATAGTTTGAATAATGTGTCAACAATCTTTTAGGTATACCTGATGCTTCCATAAGTATGTGACTATTTGTGAAGAGGAATGTGTAAAGTGAGTGAAGACAGAAGTTGTTAAAGAAAACTCGAAGGCAAGGCGAGGAAGGTGATTCTGAAGGAGCGCGGAGACTGCTTCTAGGAATTGGCCGATGATTTCGGTTGAGGCAGAGCAAGCTATAGAGCGACTGAAAAAAATGGGCCACCGCTCCAAATTTGTAAGTCCCGCTTCCGGGCGACTGAACGAGCCGCTCCCAAAATACGGCTCATGAGAATCAGGGAATTCCACTCCCACGTTCTCTCGACGCTGAGATGCCGCGCGAGGGTATGGCACGTTGCCAATCTGACGTCAAAACTCTTCTTTCGTTATCTTGTCCTTATTTCGCGTTTCGTCCGATCTCTTAGGCCTAGACGTTGAACAACAATTTCTATTCGCCGCCGCGGACGTTGTCCCTTTAAAATATTACATCTGCTGGGGAGTTCTGTCATCTTCTCGAGTCACACTTCTCCCAAATTTTCACTCGGAATCTCTATCGATCTGATTTTTATCATCTGGATCTGAAATGCAAAAGTAATTCAAGCATGAGTAAAGTGAAGATGCTAAGTGCGCACACTCGTTGATACATTGCAGATGTTTTTGAAAATTCATCTTTGTGAACGCAGATAAAGTGATGGAACCTATGTAAAAATTTACTTCATCCACTAAATACCAAAACGAGCACTATACATTTCCTCGTATTATATTTGTCCTACTTTTGCTTCTTTCAATTTTCCATATATGTATGCATAGATATCTGCTATCTACTCATTTATCGTTAGTTCAAAGTTTGACAGTGAACGTATCGGTATATAACATACACTTACGACGTTGTATTCTTCGGCTATAGAAATAAACTAGGAAACGAGTAGTACTATTTTGCATAAGGCAATGACCTTGTGTGTTGTTTTTCATTAGTACGAAAATACGCAGTTGAATGAACAATCGAACGATATTTACGGAAAGGGAAGTGAGCAAAAAAGTGTCAAACGACGGTCACTATATTGTTAATTAACGAAAAAGGTAAATATGTATATTATTAGTGACTGTATCAATCGCGCGCAAAGCGAACCGAAGAATTGTTGCTGCGTGAACGAAGAACTTAGAATGAACGCAGATCGTGAAAATTTCTTGGCACCGCGTCCGTAGTGTATTAACGTGAATTTATACGCGGTTAGAATATTAAACTATTCTTAACCTCTGAATGATCCACCGAGTTCGTTTCGATTTCGCTCGCCAAAAGTAGGATAGATGGAAGCTTTCATCATAAATGCTTGATCGTCGATATGACGACATTGTTTTAGAACGTTGATGATTTAGTGATTCATAGTATATATAGCTTGGAAATTGAGTTCCATTATTCAGAAGCGAGATTACAGAAATGGGACCTAAGGAATATCTCGATTTGTAACGGTAAACTTGAAATATAAATGCAATTTCCTTTTGAATATAGCAATGAGGGTTACTAAATTTCGATAAGATAGTATTAGTAAGATGTCGAGGCTAACAGCTTTTCTTCGAAGTTTATTTTATGTTTCTTAAATTATTCGGCTAAAGGTAACTCCGCATTGACAGACAATTGTTCGCAGACACGTGTCGTAGTTAATCGGCACCTGTCTTTCGTGGAAAATTCGCGGAAAGCTGACGCGTATCGGCGGACAATGTCTGTCAATGTAGACTTAAGGCGCGTGCGGGCAGACTACAGGCGCCTATAGACATTGTCTGCCGACAACACATGCCAAAACGTGTATATAAATTGCCCGCAAGCAACGTCGCTTATCCACTAGAAGTTTACTGGCTATCACTGGGTATCGATGAGTCGAAGATGCCTTGGAGATGCAACACACGGATTGTTTAAATCTATTTCTAATCCAGCCATCTAGCCGCAAAAAAGCCAAACTCGACATTAAATGGTATCTGACATTTTGCGACACGTTGCGCGAACTGATAAGAATCATGCTCAGGAACAAATATACGTTTTTGCACATAACAATGAACGTAATAATCGGATCACAAAAAGTTTAAAACAAAAGTTGTAAGTATTAAAAATATCTATCCAATGAGATGCTATACATTAAGATCGGTTAATTCGTTGATTGGTAAAACTTTATGAAAACGTAGTTTCTGTCATTTTTAGAAAGTGTGTAAAATTTTATTCCCAAACGTTTATTAATTTTTGCGCAAATTAGGTTTTTATCCGCGGAATCTGTCTGGACTTGAATTTTCTCTCCCGCTGCCTGCGGATTTTCCGCAGAATATGAAAACGAATTGTCTGTAAATACGCGTCTGCCAGTGTAAATTAGGCTTTAGCTCAACACCTACGGTGTGTCTAATTTGAATGTTTATATCCCGATAGCAAAGTGCGGAAGACACGAGTTTGTAATGTTCTGAAAGCATTTCGATGTAAGCTATAAGAATATGTAATAAAAAAGGCAGGTTCTCGCTAAAACATATCAATATAATTTTCAGAGGACGCTTCGAGGTTAGCGTAAGATCAAGCGAATAAGAGTGTATATAGTACGTCTTCCTCCATTTCGTATAATTTATGAAAAATGTTTTTATATTATTCGTATTTTTCGAGATATTCAAGCGTTGCGATTTAAACCGGACATAGGCTATATAATCATGTTTCTGTCTTAATAATACTCCACGCTAATTTTATGAAAAATCTTCGCATGCTTTTAATAATTACAACGGCAACAAATCTGAAACTAGTCATTTTGGTAGCTCTAACGTTAAAAGTCTCAAGCGCAAATTCCTGCTTGGTTGTTCGCCGTTGAAAGAAGCACTTACGTAGTGACGAATGAGAGCGAGGCAGCAGCGCGGTTCCGCAAATAATCACGAACACGACAGGATGACACGTTCCGAAAATAAGGATCGCCCGTGCAGGGAATTCCGCCGCCACGTCCTCCGCTTTGGAATCGCGCGGAAGGATCTGGCACGCTTTCAAATTGACTTTAACGCCCGTTTATTCTGCATCAACTGGTCACCAAAATATTTTTCTAGGCCTATTTTAAAACGACCGATGCTTTTTCTCGTCACGGAAGTTACGAGCGATTTATAAATTCTTCCTCTTGCTGAAAACAAGCAAATAGCAAACGTCGCGACTTTTGTGCGTTCAAGTACTTTTTATCGATAAGTATTTCTAATACCTCTGTTTATGTTGTATTGTGTCGTATTTCACGTTTCTCACGCGGCGTATTCGTGTCTCGATATTTCAGAAATTTTTGTAAAGTTCTTTCGTATCTTTATATATATATATATATATATATTATAATATTATAATATATTATAAATATCCGATTCTTTCTTCGCAAATATTTCCACCCTTAGACACGTTACAAGTACGTTGTCATTTGACATCAGGATGCAAACTTCCATCATTATTATCGTAAACTGTAAACTAACGAATGGATCGCTTTTTGTGTTTAAAGATAGATTACATTTATAGACAGTATTATAGAAATTTAACGTATCTTAAAAATCAAGGATAAACGTAAAAGAATTAAAAATAGAAAAAGATTAAAGATTAAAATTAAAGAAATTGAAAAAGCTTTCAAGATTGTGCTATGTACGTACATACTTATTATTTACTATTTACTTATTTACTTATTATTTACATACTAATTTTTAGATTAAATTTAATAGAAGATTATTTCTACTAAATTTTTGTTTACTTACAATTACTATATTGTACAAGCAGGTAATATTTAAATAGTAGCAATTGCGTTATTTAAGTTCAAGTAATTCTCTGTTATATTACATTTCTGAAAGAAGGAAATACGACTGATAAAGAAGAGAAGCTTCCATTGACGATTCACCGCTTGCCCTTATCTGCAATCGATTCACTGGATCGTATACTTTGCATTCGTAGCGTATAAAAAGATTGATGTCCCCGAACGGAAGTCAGTTTCCCACTCGTACGATCGTGGCTACAAATAAATCAGATCACATACATAGAGGAAGTGAAACGATCGATTTGATTTGAAACTGCTATTTTGCCAGCTATCTGACTGCAAAATTATCGCGTCATTAATTTTCCACATACAACTATTAAATTAGTAATTAAGATCTTTTCTTTTTTGTTAACTCAAATTTTGCATATTATTTCTTGCTAGGTTTCTCTTCTAATTATACAGTCAATTTATTTGTTTACTACTGTGTTTGATGTAAATTGCTGTTTATAAGTATGTGGACACTTCCGTACATTTACTTATATTCCGTAGATATTATATATTTTCAATATATATACAAAACTATATACTATTTCTCTTTCTGAGAAAAAGTCATTGAGTAAAAATTAATTTTTATTTTAATGGATTTATTTTATTTAAACTTCTCAAAAAATGAAATGACTAAAAAATATTAATTTTTAGTCGTTCTGATTATGAAAAACCATCATGATTAAAACGAATAAAATTTTTTTTGCCTAGCAGTTACCATTCTTTTACCGGAATTTTTTGTTACCAATAGCGGTTACCGTAATATAAGTTTACTTTTATTTCGTACTGTTTTTTTTTTGCTTAATAAGATATACATGTATATAAGTTTTATAATTCATTTTTTTTATATTGTCAATGAATATGTACCAATTGTGAGTAATGTTAATAACGATTGACAATAGTAGAATGTAAGCAGAAAATATTTTTGTCACCGATAATGGTTATCGGCAATGAAAATAGAATTCGGGTCATCGATAATGGTTACTGGTAACAAAAGTTCCGATTATTTAAATTGGTTATTGGCAATCAAAATTAAATATCCGTCATCGATAATGATTATTCGTAACCAAACTAACATTTTTGTCATCGTTAATTGCCGCTAATCAATATTATAATAATTAACCATAACCAAAATTATTTAATTAAACATATTAACTCTTATACCACAACTTAAAAAAATTGTTTTATGACAGTTATGTTGTCTACTATTACATATTTTCTGGTGAAATCAACGTATGTAATATATAGAGTGTTCTGCATAACGTTGTAATATATCGTTCTATTGTGGTGTAAGCATTCGTATACACATATTGCAAGCTGATCACTGCGGAAAATCGAGCAACTGAGCTGGAGATGGCTAATTCATCCACGGTATAGTTCAAACACAATTTCCCACAATATTCTCTGTCTGGAAAATGCTTTTTCAAAATTGAAAAATATCATCGCGCATTCGAACGACGTCTATTTTAAGTGAATATTTAGTTAGCATTTTCCGATTTTAAATAAGCTATTATTATTAAATATTATATTATTAAATTATCTTCGTTGAAAAATATTCGTATAAAAATTGCGAACACTTAGTTGGCAATTTGAAAAAATAATTTAATGTCTTCAAAATGAAAAATGCCATAGTTCAATGACAATCATTTTTTCGACTAAAATGTTTCCGGTTACAAATAACAATTGTAAGTGAAATTTATTTCGCTAACTCGTAATATTTATCGGTGAAAGAAATTGGATTTCGATCGAATAGTAGTTATCGACGAGGAAAATATCATTTTGCTTTGGATTAGATTTCAGCTTTGAAGTTTATTCATCACCACGAATAGTACAACGTTTGGTTCAAATTACTAACAATTAATGTGAAATTCGATGCAATAAATTTCAACAGTGCGAGTTTTCAAAGAACTTGTCACTCGATAGAAAATTATATTTATGGTTAAAATTTTAAATCGAAATTCAATTTGACAAACATAAGTTTCTATAAGTTTTGTAGAGATCGCCTTTCTCTTTTGTTATCAGTTTCTTTCAGAGCAATAAAATCACTTTTGACGCGAATGCAGAGAATTGTTTTGGTCGAATGCAAAACAATTACTTACACAGTTATTACGTTAATATATATACCAATATATATAAAAATACATATTAATTAACATTACTTATAATTATTTATACAAAACAATACTTTACAATATTACGAGAAATCAAAATGCATTTTCTTTCATCGATCGAAAAAGTATTATAATAATGGCTATCGGCAACGAAAACAAATTTCGGTCATTCATGATCATTATAACGTCCTCAACTTTAATAATAGAAAAGTTTCTGCGACTGAACTTTTTCATCAAAATTTTTGGGGTAACTTATTTGTGGTCCCTGGTTTTAGCATATACAAAGTGTTCCATTTTAATCTGCCCAGGTATATATTATAAAATTTTAAATAAATAAATATGAAAGGCAGGATAGCATATATCTCAGAACATTAGGTAAAAAAATATAGCGGGGATAAATATTTCAGGTATTCAAGGTGTCGTTATTTTTTTCACAGAACGATGTTAGCATATCCTACAAGTAAAAATAAGAGGAGAATGTCATATATAGAGGCACAAGAATACTTTGTTAACATATTATAAAAAGAATACGAAACAACAGCGGATTTGTTTTCTTTAGTTCGATAGAATATAAAAATTGTTACTACGTCAACCTTCAAATTATTTTTTTGTTATTAATTAATTATCATCAACTGTGATGTTTTATTTATTTTTATTCAGATTTAGTTATTTACTGCGGGTATTTGCAAAAGAGAAAAACCTATCACTTATTATTATATATTAACGAAGTCGTAACCGTTTTTCTGAATGATGCTTAACGGGGGTTGATGTCATGCATTACTCACTGCAATCGTAGAAGGTGAAACAAGTTCGGCGAAGGCGCGCATTAGTAGCTGATGTCATAAATGCAAAATGAGAGGGGTCTTCCGAGGGCGAGCGCATTTTTTATCTTTATTATTTCTCCGAATTCGGAGAAACGGATCCTCTATTCTACACATTTTTCACATCGTTTTTTTATTCTAAGATACGGCCCGTATGATTTTTATAGGGAGATTAAACGATCCCACAATAAATCTGATTGTCAACGATGTTAAATTTAGAAATTCTTTCGACCAATACTTATTTTTCATATCCTTGCTTGAGCTTTATTTTAAAAAGTAAAAACTTACGCTTAGTTATAATTGGTTACAACCCTGTACAATGCTGTAACCCTATTATTAGCAATCTTTCAATTCAGCTGATTTGCAATCGTTGAACGATGCAAAACTATATTTGTGTTTATATAGTCAGTTTCTCCCAAATATAGAGTAAGGTATTTGAGTCAAGTTATAAGCAACTGGCCTTACAATTCGCCAAGTTTGATTATGAACAATTTTTAAGCGATCTAAATTTGGAAACAAACTGCAAGTATTGTCAAAAGTATTCGAACACTAAGAAAACTTAACTATGTAAAGTGACTATGCAATTATGTTAATTACGAAAGAATGGGATCGACTTTTCGTTGTTGTACAGGATCATTTATTACACTTAAAATTTGTATCTTTCAGTCCGAATACATCTAGGAGTAATTATTATTTGACTTGTTTATTGTCTGTATTGACAATTCGACGTGAATAATTTGAAACGAAAATATACCTTCTACTCATCAAAGGTAAGAAGTTTGTTTAATAAATACTAATATTTTTAGTTGCAATTATCATAATTCTATATCGTGCATATAGAATATACTACGTATACATATAGGGTAATTACGGGAGAGATACATTTTAAAAAATTGATGCCATATCTAAATTATGTACCGGAAAAGTTTTTTAAAAATAAATTTAAATCGATTCCTATAGTTCAAACGAATTAACATTTTTTCAGGAACAAATTGATAATAGAAATGTTTTTGCAAAATTTGATTCGGTACGATGTTTCGAACCAAATAAGCAACTTTGAAACAATCCTCGTGTATGTTATGAATGAAATATCGATCAAACCAAAACGCTAGGACGTTTTCTTTTTTTACATTTCGTTTTATATCTTAGAAACTATTTGTCGTACGTAAAAAGGTTTTGATAGAAAGTTGTAGCTAATAAAACTGTCTTTTAAAGCGTTAGGTTGCCAATTAGTAAAAAGCGCGAAGAAATTCGTTTTTCTTAAATCGTTTATAGCTTTGGTTAAAATTGGTGTCATATAATAGTAGGGTGTCGAAGCAAATAAGAAATTTCTCGTTCCGTAAATTGACAAATTGATTGTACGAAAACTAACAAACGGATCGATTCGAAATTTGGCACACTATTTTGGTGTGACTGGTACTTATCTATCGCAGAGCTTCGATACTCTACTATTATACGACACTAATTTTAACCAAAGCTATAATCGATTTAAAAGAAACGGACTTCTTCGCGCTTTTTACTAATTGGCAACCTAACGCTTTAAAGACAGTTTTATTAGCTACAACTTTCTACCAAAACCTTTTTATGTGCGATAAATAGTTTCTAAAATATAAAACAAAAAGTAAAAAAATACGGCGTGCCTTTTTCGTTTGATCGATATTTTATCCATAACGCACCCGAGGAAAATTGTTTCAAAGTTGCTTATTTCGCTATAAATATTGCTCCGAATCAAATTTTACAAAAATTATTATTACATATACAGGATGGGGCATTTTAAACAGGTCACCTGAATATCTCGCTTGTTTTTGAAGATAGGAGTACTCTGAGACAATTTATTTTCTATTGCAGTTGACTTTGGGTGACCTTGAATGACCTTCATAATAGGTCATTGTATTGGCCTTGAAACACTCTATCAGAATGTAAGTAAAAAAATATACTGTTCCATTTNTAATGCATTTTCTCCTATCTTCAAAAACAAGCGAGTTATTCAGGTGACCTGTTTAAAATGCCCCACCCTGTATATATCATAAAATTATTATATTGTTATTTTTCATACTGGAACCATATATATTTTTAATGTATTGATCAATCTGCTTTGACATTCCCTATAAAATGTTATTAACTTATCTATATTGGAAAACCACTAATTCGGCAGATATTTCAACTTGTATTGATTACAAGAAAATCAAATACAGTTGTAGTGTCTATTTCATGCGATAGGTTCCATAAATTAAAAGTTGACATACTTGCTAAACTAGTGGTATGTCGACATAAATAGGTTAATTTTACAGAATGCTGATGAGGATCGGTTAAGTATTAAAAGATATACGTTTCCTTTAAAGAAAATAAGATTGACTCCCTATTGACATGAAATTGTGTTTTCCTGGAAATCATTTAACTTTTGTTTGAAAGGTATTTCAGTGTTATGAACAGTTTCGAAAATATTCGCAGCTCAATTTGTTCTCTTAGCAAGAAATATATGTTTATATGTAAATAAAATTATGATTTTATTGAAAATATGTTTACATGTCGCAGCCAGATAGAGTTTAAATGCCGTACTATTGACGAAGCTGTTAGGAATTATCCTTTATCACATAAAATATATCGAGAATTAATCGGAGCGGATTTAGTGGACCATTTCAGTTCCATGGATGATTCACATCTATTGAACAATTCATCGGCTTAAATACCAACAAACATCTACGACAAACATCAGTTTAAATTTTATCTTAATCTTGGGGAGAAACTTGACCGGAATATGGAAATGCATATTCGAGGCTGCTTAAGCGTCAGCGATGGCTATATATTGTAAAAGTTGGCGCGCTATCGCACAGGTCCCAAAAAATGGAAAGAAAAAGTGAGAGTCCTAATAGTGCACCTGAGGTTTCTAGGTGCGACAATACACGTTATTTAGCCTGCACCTGGTTCGAGCATACAAATATATTATGAAGAAAATCAGATTCATATATTTTACGGACGCAGTCCACAGATTATAGGTCAGCTTTGGCCAGGCAATGTCACTATTATACACCGCTACCTGGCAATGTGGGAAGAAACAGTTGAAGAGAGTGAATATGGGTCGCTGTAATGCGAGCAAAATTGACATTGCACCCACTAATATTTCTTTGCGAACTGTGCCAGGTTTAAAGTGGGCTGTTGTGGGTAAAGATAAATCCAATAAAAAAAAGCATGACCTGCACCGTGCTAAGTTGTGCCTTTGTATTCATCTCATTCCCTTCTGAAGCGAAGTATGGCGTCAGGCACATAAAAATCTCCTGCTGGCGCGGCGGGAGCCTGTTGGCAATTCTTTCGTCAGCGGCATTGGCGCGACATAACGCGATGAATCGCGCGCGGAATCACAATTGTGACCGAAAAATATCATCCACGTATGTTTCCGTGCGCTGACGTCCTCCTGGGCAGAGTCGCGCTAGATCGTTCCTGTTTTATTCATTTTTAGCAACTGATGTTTATTGATTAATAAAATTACTTTAAATTAAAAGGGGACGTTTCGTCGATTGTACTTGTTTCTTTCGCGATGTATATTACCTTATACATTGTAAATAATATAACGCAACTACAGTAAGTTTAAGAAAAAATAAAAAAGAGAAACAATGATTAGAAAATAAAAAACCGTACAAAATATACAAATATACTCACAAAAAGAAAAGAAAATAAAAGAAAGTATAAAAACAGAAAATCTTTAGTTACAATTCCCACCTCAATCCTGTGGCACTGTTCGCAAAGAAATACAGTTCTCGATACTGCCCATCCAGTGGTCGACAATGTCAATTTTGCTGGTATTACATTGGACCATGTTCGCTATTCAACTATTTCTCGCAAGCTTACGGCAGCACTGAAATCGGTGATTGAAAACGTCTCCATTGACAGCATCAGAGATATATGAAAATAGGAGTACGCGTGAGTCATGTGTTACCGTGTAAGTGGTTGCAATATGAGGACAGATAGAGAACGCTGCATAAGATATCTTCCATCCTGGCCTAATCAGGCCTGTACAGTGATGTCGCTCGTTGATCGGCGTTACACTGACGTATTTACTGTACGAATGTGTATGCGTTATTAGACAAGGATGCAAGATGTCTCTATACAGCGTACTCTTTCTATTCCTATATCGCTTTTTCAGCTCGCTTACGCACTCTATCTTTACATCTCTATAGATAGCGCAGAGTAGAACGCATCAGTCTGGTGCCGTGTCTAGTTCACAGTATACGCTGAATGTGAAATAACTTTCCAACAGTGTGTGGCGGGGAAGATCAGCTTATAGTAGCAGCTTCTTTAATTGTTATGTCGCGTGCCAACAAGCGTCGCAAGCATCGCAAACAGCGGCGAAGATTTTGTGTTCATTCAAGTCCCAAATTCGAAATAAATATGGTAGAAGCGATTCGATGAAAGATTTGGTATTAGATAACGTAGATGATCTAAACGTTGAGTACAGATGCGATGTTGCGTTCAGAAACTAAAGTCAATTTAACTCCATTACGCGTATCGACACAGCTTTTTATATCTCCAAATAAGAATGGCATTTAATTAAAATTTACTTAAATCAATGTCAGATGATTTATAAATTCTCAAAACTAGGTCTAGCAATTTTCTTAGCTTTAATACTATATCACTGTACGTTTCATTGTTTTATTAATGCATCAAACTGAGTTGTCACTTTTTTCTCGTTTATTTTGTTCGTAGATAGCGACTAAAGAAAGTGACAAAATGCCTCTACGTTGAGACATTCGTATGAGATGTCATAACCAGCGCAAATATATCCAGTTGTTTATTGGAAAAATGGAAATGTACTGAAAATGTATGCTTCTCTGAAATTTAAAAATACTGCGAAAGGTTACTTCGTTCCATAATTGTTTTTAGACTATGGTTGGTTAAATTGGACCAGTTAGTAAAAGATAGGTTCTTCGTGTCTATAAAAGAAAAATTTATTCTGTAGATTAAACGAAACGAACTTACTTCCAACACTTACAGAATTGTTGAGAAAGTTCTACTTGTAGAATAAATGATTAAGTTCATTGTACATTTTTTTTAATTATCAAGTAGTAAGTTTTCAACGGTAACATTATCGATATTTATAATTAGGAAGTCGTATGTAACCATAGCGGCCTTGGAATAGTTATACTACATACAGTGAGTATAAAAAGTATTCGTACAGCCGGTATCAATAAAAGAACGAACAAACAAAAAATGTACACAATCTTAAAAATGATCAATCTCATAAAAGAATATTATTTGTTCATATTTTTTATGAAGAATATTCTTATATATATAATACAACATATATTCAAATATGAATCTGAATATAAATAAATATCCAGAAAGCAGTGGAGAGTACACGCGTAATAAGTATTCATACAGTTCCTGCTTCAAGAAATTATACATAGTATAATTACACTATAATACATGAAATATCAACACAATTAGTCCACACCTGGAGGCAGTGTTAACAAAAACGTCTCGATTGAAATATTAGTAACATTTACGAGCCTAATAAGAAATAACGAAAAGAGAGAAACAATTGCAGATGAGAGAAAAATTTTATAAACTTGCATAATAAGTGCAATAGAATTTCACCCCATGAAGTTTCTAAAAATGTAAATAAAGCGAAATCAACAAACCAAGGTGTCATGGACAGACACATAAGAAGAAAGAAAAAATTTAACAAAAGTTACTAAGCGAAGAAATGGGCGTACCCGAAAGATAACTGATTATGCTGGCTGATGAATAAAAGTAAAACATAAGTAAACGTAATTTAAAAATAAGGGCGTTAAAAATAGCAACTGATTTTCTAAATTACTTTAATATCGAGGTACGCGGCAGTATACTGCACAACTTTTAGCGAGTTAAAGGATCTAACGGCAGAGTAATCGAAGAAGATACTCCGTAAATGAAAATAATAAATGGGAAATCGTGAATGTTTCAATGGAGTACTGGAGTCGAACAATATTTACCAATAAAATACAAGTACAACATATCTGGGCCTCGTGAACTATATGCAGAGTGTCAGAATATTATTTGTCATGGCCTTGCGAGATGATTCTACACTTTCTGATTGGTGGAGATTTGTTAAAAAATTGGACCGCAAAATTAACCTTGAGCATAATTTACAGAAGCAAATTTTCTTTATTACATATAGAATTCATCGTGAGGAATAAAAATTTCAAAGGAATCATAGATAGCAAATGACCCACCCTAGCGTTTTATCAGTCCATAAACTGATTCTATTTGTTATATCGCGATAACATATTACAAATAAAAAAGATAATATAATAATTATATAATATAATGGATGCAATAATAAGGAATAAAGATTAGAATGTGTGCTATCGATAAAGTCAGTGGGTATTATACTCTATTCCGTGGCATATATCGACTATTAGCAAGAATTAATGCAAGATCGCAACGTTGAGGCGAAGTTCCAAATCGTTGTCATTTCCAAACGGTTCAACGATTTACTTACGGTCGACGGTCCTCGTGTCCATTGACGCAAGGAAGAGCGAGACATCGTTTGCGTATGTATGTATCCATTGATGTGTTTGCGAAGAACAGCTCGTCGAGTAGGGACTTCACACGAAGCAGCGAGAAGAATAAGACACCAAGGTCCACATCCTTACAAGGTTTACCGTATGCATGAACTTCCTAGGATGGATTATGTCGCTCAACGTTTGTAGCTGGGGGCTAAGAAAATTGGAACGCAAATCACACTATCTCGAAGATATCTTGTTTGCGGATCAGAGCAGTTCTTCCAAGCAGCGTTCTCAATCATCAGAACGCCGACAATCTTCATATTATGACACAGAGGTTCAATCAGAGCTGCATGGACGTGGCCTGGTTTATTCCATATCTGACTTTAACATGCATATAAAGTCAGTTTGGTAATTACAAAAATAGATGTTATACGTTCACGAGTAAGTAGATAATAACACTGACGATGCTTTGTGTTATATTTGACACGAAGATACGAATAAAATCAGTTTAAGAATTAATGGAACTGTAAATAGTTTTTTCTAAGAGAACGAGTCGTTTGCGACCGATGGTTTCTGTGAGACTTTTGTTCCTCGTGACTAGTACTATATGACGCAATAAAAACAATTTATCCTTGAAAATCACACTCGACGTCAATTTTGCGGTTCACTTTTTAAACAGATTTCCACCGATCCGAACATCCAAAATCATCTCCCAAAGTCATATACTGGAAGATTGGTTATAGTTTTTGGGCTGTTGAGTTTGAGTGGTGTTGAATGTCTTCTTTTTACTAATGGTATAATTGACCACAAACCGTACATTGATATCCTAGAAAAGTATATTCAAACTTACGCGAATAAGATGTGACTAGAAGACAATTACACTTTTTTACAACATAACGATCTGGAACAATGTTTCTAATAGACGGTGGATTGTAGACTATCTCCAGATATTCGACATTTGGAGTTTCCATAAACAACAATTTTTTATTTTATTTCTATTTTCATAAAATAGTGCCAATTTTAATGCATTTAATATACTGTAACTGTGGTAAAACATGTAAACAATTTTTCTTGTTAAATATTGTATCAGCTATATTCGTATTATTCGATATAATATATTTGTTAAATTTTAAATTTATAGTTTCACATCATTTCTATCGATATTAAAACATATTCTATAGTCGCATCTCAAACATTTCCAAAATTATGTATTAATTAAAGAAATCGTTGCTCCGTATATATTAAAAAATGTTTAACATAGCAACTTGCTGATCTCGAACTGTTAAGTGTTACACGATCGATATTTGATTTTTATACGTAACAAGCTTAAATATTATTATTTAAGTAAAATATATGAAGAAAGAGTATCTATCTAAAATACGATTCTGTCTTAATTTGCTATTCATTTTTATTTCCAGCAAAATTTTGCCAGGTTTGACGTGCAACTAATAAAATTTTGATTTTACTAGAAATTATAAGCGATTTACTTGGTACAAACAATCAGTTAAATTACATAACTTTAATAAAGTATTTTAAAAAAAGGAATTTAACAACGAATTTATTTACTAAATATACTATATAATACTTAAATCACTACTAGCATTAATTTGTCAGTAACGTAATTTAGAAATCTATTAGTTTCATTTTTACACTTTTTTAAAAACACTATTTTAATCCTTAACCTTTGTTCAAAGTTCTGAAATAGATATTTAACATTAGAATGAACGATACAGGATCTGTACAAAACATAAACAAACGTTGTTTTTACTTAGAAATAAATCTCTATAAATTATTACAGTTCCTATGCATAAAAACAATTTTCACATTACCATTTTATTTTCATTAGAACATAAATAACACAAGACTACAGTACCGATTTCTGTGACGCAGTTGAAATTTTTTTTAGACTTTTTAATTTATAAGATTGCTACAGATGAATTGATAAATTTGGAGATAAAAACGTCATTCTACATATACATTAGTATTTAATGCTTATATGATTTTACAAGAATAGTGTTGAATGATGCAAATACAAATATTCTATTATAGCTTCCAATTTCATTTAATTATTATTTGTCAATTATTTATAATTTACATAAGGCCAAATCTTGAAATAAGGAGATATTCTAGCTAATTTGTTATCTTTAAAAATGATTTCTCGTTTAGGGGAAATAATATTATTTATATCAAGATCAAATGCACCATTTTCTCAAATAATAACAAAAATATTATCTAAAATGGGAAACAATTTAAATTTTACAAGTTTGAATTTTAAATGCTATATTTTGCATATATTTGTATCAAACAATTAATTCAGACTAATTTACAATACAACAGCAGTGATTCTCAAAATTTCGCACTATTTTAGAAAAAATCTGTTCATGAAAGAGTGAAATAAAGATTCGTTTCATGCAATAATTGGATAATGAGATAGTTTAGAAGAAAATAATTTTGTTATTCTGTCTTTTAATAAACTCATTTGTGATTATTTTTAAATACCTTCGAATCAATAAAATGATATTATATTATTTAAATAATTGTTTTTCAAACATTTTACCAAAATAATATCCAATACTTTGAACAAGATGAGTTAGGAAAGTTTATAGAGAAACATAGATTACAATTTTCAAATATTTTGTGAAAAAGTAAAGGAAGAAAGATTTTTGAAGATTACAAGACTCCTGTTACAGTGCGACCGATCATGTACACGCTTACAGGTAAAGAAAGGTAGCAGAGAATATTTCTTGGAGAAGCTTTAGTTCCAAGAAAGTTTCAGCTTCTTCGCATTGTCGGTAGTTTGATTCAGCCCTAGTAAAATCTTTTCTTTCTCTTTTTCTTTCTTTCTGCTCTCTTCTACTTGGTTTACTTCCACGAAACTTTCATAATGCCACGAGCAGCGAGTTACCGGGAGCTCTAAGCAGGAAAGATTGCGCTATAAAAAGCGTTTCTTTAACGATTCTGCATTTCCTCAGCTGCTACGAAAGAACGAGTCACTCCGCTCAATGTCCAACGTTTGTTCGAATTTTTTGGAATTTTAGGATGTAGAATTACAGGAATTCTCACTAACAATTGCATAATTTGAACATTATTTAAATACACTTTATTCTTAACCGATTATTTTTCGAATCACGTGAAATTCGTTTTTTCACATAAAAAAGATATGTAGGTAAAAACAAAACTAAAGTTTATATGAATGCACTCGTTGGTGATTTTTAAATATAAGGATGTTTTACATCCTTTTCGTCAAATAGTATCAACATATTCCGCAAATAAAAATAAAGAGAAAATCCCATACAAACATGAGGCATAAATGGTGTAATAAAAAGTAATAAGAAAAGGGCCAATTTTACAGTTTCCAAGATCACCAGATATTACATCGCCAAATTTTCACTTATTGGGAATTATCAAAGGATTGATACAGCGCATAAGGATAAAAGTAAAGAATTTATAATACATTCGTTAAAGTTCGAGCTATATTAAATGAGCAAGAACTTCATAATACAATTAATTGAATATTTCACGCCAATCATACATCCATAAAAGATCATTGCAAAACTCAATTACATTGTGATGTAATTTGCGCAATTTAAAATCTCCAAAAGCGGTTCAATGAGGAACAAATTTTCAAACGTAAAATGAAATTTATTTCTTTCATTTCAGACCCCTCTGTTTCATGTGCAATATTATTGTTGTCCAAGTACTATTTACTAACTACCTAATACTTAATCCAAATATTGTTTTATAAGGAAACAATAGACGCACGACATTTTTCGTTTTCTATTATTCTACTGAGTCACGTATGATCCATTTTGTTCCGTTTCTATTATAGCGATCATACGTAATTCGATAAAATAATATGAAATAAAGAATGTCGTGCATCCATCGGAAACTTTCCGGACAACCTAATATATGTATAGACACGATATTATATAAAACGAGGGACTCAGAATCCTAATTACTTGGCGTTTTTCTACACAATGGTAACGGCGTTATATCATTTTGGAAACATTTATACTAAAGCTTTTTCATTCTAATATCAAGAAGAGATACTTTAAAGTGAACAAGTAAAACAATATTTGATATATGGGAACTTGTAATTTGTAAAATTTATAAATATGTGCAAAATATTATATTTACAATTTTATCGATTAATTGGGGCGAGTAAAAATTAATTTGTAATTTCACACTCAATAAATTATTATCTTTTGTACATACAGTGTGTCCGTTCTATCTGGAAACACGTAAATATTTCGAGATGTTTGAAACAAATGTTTACGATTTTGAAGAGGATAAAGATTTTACTTTGCAATGGTCTTGAAAAGTCCTGTGAAGGTCATGTTTATATTTTTAAATGGAAATTATATTTTTTTATTCCATATTCTTGTAGCCGACATCAAAACATTCCTAAAACATATTATTATAACATATTATATGTATTTTTTGCATAAACCACTTACGCGATATTAATTCTTAAAAAGAATGGAATGTTGTATCCTCTTCAATGACAAACATGTAGAAGAACGAGTGACTAATCGTTTTAGGAATAGCATTTAGTACAAACACACGACACACCCAATCGGCTCTTTTCACAGCCTCCATCATGTATAATGTAGAAAGTCTGGCCGAGCAACCCGACTGCGGTGAATATTGCAATATTTCGATAGCGATTTATGCAAAAATACAAGTAAATAACAGTTTTTTGAAATTGTTGTTACGTCTGTTACAAGAAACATGAAGAAAACGCAACTGGCGCAGAATAAAACAGCACAAAATAAATACAAACACAAAATATGAAAGTAAATAGGAAATAAAAATATATAGCTCTAATTTATAAATATAGCTGTGACCTTCACAGTTCTTTTCCAAGTCGTTACAAGGTAAAAGAAACATCGGCACGATATCTACTCCTCAAAATTGTACAACATTTGTTTCAAATCTCTTTTTGTATCGTCCATAGTTTTCGAGATAGTTCCGCGTTTCCAGTTAAAACAGACACGCTGTATAATTTATATACTATATAAGTGATTTATGGACATAACTTTATTACTTGAACGTACGCCGGATTTTTCGTCCACCGTATAATTCATTCTTGTACGCTATTTATTTCGAACTGTGACCAATCATCGATGTTGTAAGTTTAAAATCGTCGATGTTGATGGAATAATCATTTGTACGTAAAATAGAACTAGCGCGATTTGGCGATTCTTATTAACTACTGACGTATGAGCACACGGAAAGTTATAGATGTAATGAAAATCAAGATAGACAAATCTTTGATTTTATGTGCTATTAAGAAAGACCATTGTTAAACGTCACGAATAATTGGATTTATCAGATAACATGATTTTATTACAGCATTTATAATCGACTGTTCTTATCAGAAATATGATATAAATTTGTGCACATGAACGCATATATTACATTAAAAT
Organism: Bombus confusus; assembly: GCA_014737475.1. Classification (NCBI taxonomy): domain Eukaryota; kingdom Metazoa; phylum Arthropoda; class Insecta; order Hymenoptera; family Apidae; genus Bombus; species Bombus confusus. The sequence continues at coordinate 215,019 of JACXIV010000076.1, read as the reverse complement.
TATTGTTGCCTCTAAACAAGTTATTCTTCTTGTTATTGCTTTCAACAATCTATAATTCATTCGCATCAAGTAATATAAAATAAATTTATGCGTTTTATGCGAACATACTTTAAATTAGAACCAAAAGAATATACAATAAAATTTTGTACTAAGTGGCTTAATTTCAAAGAAAACTTGTCATCAAATTTTATCCAAGTGTGTTATGTTAAAAAATATATAGGACATAGTCGTATATTAATAGACTGTGGATATTTATATATTTAAATGGAAAATTTAAATGCATGAAAACGTATACGATGTACATAATATAAATTCAAATATTCAAGGTAAAGTACTCGTCATAACGTTACACTCTAAAAAAAAAAAAAAAAAAAAAAAAATGTATATTTACATTTCTCTCTCATTTCCTTATTCGTGTTCATAAAAATATGAGTTTGTATAAGCTGTATAAGTTTGCTATTGGCTGAAATATTCTTCGTATTTTGGATAGAGAATTTTTACTAAAGTATTTTTCACAAATATTTATATGTTACGTGATTGAAATACTTGTATTTTTTCGTGAATTGAAGCAAATCAGAGACCCGAGAAAAAGAAGATTTACTTCCGGTCATCTGCGACTAACAATAACAATTACATAAATAAACTCGTATACGATTGATATAATTTAAAGTACAGTGAAATCTCCTTAACTGAAAGTTTAATTAAGCCTTAACAATTGTATAGACAGCTGGGTATCCATTTATAAATATCTTCAATGGATTAATTTTTTATGTTCTCGTGGAAATATCCTAAAAAACTGTAGATTCTCATTCTTTGGATATCTTTGAAATAAAAATTTATGCGTGAAATTTCAAGTATTAAAACTTTAAACCTATTTACATACAATTTACATACATAAATACAAATGTACATTTGCAAGATAATTAGAGCTATAACGAGAGCTTTTTTGTGTTTTCCTATGTTTTTTTTCTTTTGTAACAAATCGAGAATGTGCATATTTTTTATATACGTAAAATAAGATTCCGTTCGTTACTGCAATAAAAACAATTATCTTGGTAGATAATCCAGCACGAATGACTTTCGACGAAATTATGCTGTAGTTTCAAATTTTCTGTTCATACCATTTTCACATCGCTATTTGGTATGTTACAGAAAGGAAAAAATAAAAGTTAAGTAATCCGAGTTATTGCTCAAATAACTATGAATATTTTGGTTAACTGTACAAGGATTAAGTGGTATGTTAGAAAATACAGATAAAATGTAGACTCTCCTCCGAGGACGCGTTTATATTCCGCTGTGTCACTGACTAATAATAAAACCATATAACGGCTTGGGGAAAGTTGAGTTTTGCCATCGGTACCTTTTAAAGATGTAAAATGATGGTAGAGATGGTAAAGATGTAAAACAGAAAAAGCGACTATCGTCTTAAATACGGATATCGAGACAGAATAGGCTACCACAGGATCTTGGAAACTAGCTAATCAAATTAAAAAATTCAAACCGATAATCTGAAAAAAAAAACAGAGGAAACACAGAACAAAGCTAGTTGGGCTAGACTCGAAAACAAAATGGTTTCAAGATTCCTAACCAACAAGCAGATACGAGATACTACGAAATGTAAATCAGAAACAGAAAATAAAACTGCTAGCCCAACGCCAAAACCACCACCTATCTTCATCGAAGTTTCTAATATTGATCCTTCGATAGAAACGCTAAAGCAGCAATTAGGTCCCAAAGAGTTTTCACCGAGATACACAAAGAACAAACAAGTAAAATTACAAACATACATTGCTGACGCTTGTAAATCAGTAATCGAAACACCTATAATTAAAAACGCAGTTTAATAAATCTATCAACTAAAACGGGGAGAAAATCGAAGATAGTAATAAAGGGACTACGTGCAAAATTAAACGCGTAATTTATTAAAGCAGATCTTTGGGAAAAATCACACAAAATAAGCAATATCATCAACCTTTGCGACGATAATATCGGAATCAAGCCTGCAGACGATGAACAAAAAAAACGTGAAACACTTTGTATAAACTTAATATGTATATTGCTTATAACAGCTAAATTAATAGAAGGCACAAAACCAATAATTTGCGTATTACAGCTAACAAATAATGATTTATGTACGCGTGTTTTCGCCCTGTCGCGATAAAGGCTCTTAGAGTACAAGTCCGAGCAGGTGTGTATATGCCTTGTGTGTGAATATTTCCGTTGTTTCAGAACAACCTCGTGAAAAGCGGAACGTTCAATAAAAAAAATACCTTTAGCAATATTTTCAACAGAACTGGAACAAGCTAGCAATAAAGATTTACTCTAAAAATTACTGCAACAAAGCACCTACATGCGTCAAATGTGCAGGATCTCATCTTTCAAGCAGTTGGCCACTGGGTAAGAAAAAGGAAAACGTTATTTGTTCAACTTGTAAAAGCAGCTAAGTGCAAGAGTCATATAGTAAGAAGGAAGCTACAAAAATATTATTTTCTCCAATTAGAACTAGAGGAATTTCAACCTAACTGAATCAACAAACTACTATAGCCTGCTCAAACACACGCTCTAGTCAAGCCACCGTCGCATTCCTTTTACAAGCAGTAAATCTTACGCTCACGAAATAATAAAATCGAACACCAATCAATCAAGAAGAAATACAGTCAAATGTAAACCTAGATAGGTTAGAAAAATTGATAGAAAATTTAATCATTTAAATATCAATAATGTTAAATCTCTTAACGCTACAGAAATCAGATAAAATTCAAAGTAAACAAAGCAGACTACTCGAGCTAGAGCTACTTGTAAATTGTCAAAATATAGATATTGTTACTACGTCAGAAACGCGCGAAAGAAAAAAATCCCATATAAAAGTTCCAAATGATGTCTACTACGGTTCTCCTCACCCAAATGGTAAAGTACTTGAAAGTTTGGAAATCTTTATTTAAAAGGAACCATTAAGAATTCAGAAACAAATTCATAGCAAACTGACAAAATACAAAGAACAATAGTTAACATCATCTTAAACATCTACGATATCGACATCTCGGCAGTATACTGTCCACCAAATCATGGAATAACGGTTGAAAGCATAGACTCTTTCGAAATTTTCAAAAGAAGGTTTCTAACATTTAGTGACTTTAATGCAAAACATGACAACCGAGGCTCTCGAACAAATAATTATAAAAGGAACAAGCTCTTCCATTATACATCAACAGTCGACTCGTTAGGTAGACCAGCATACTGAGTAACGAACAGGAATAAAACACCGGACGTACTTGACGTAGCATTACCAATACCAATCTTGACATAAACACGAAAGAACTACTTGAACTGTTCTCGGATCCACTCAGGATCTTTCAACTCGAACAAAATACAGCAACAACCAAAAAAGTAATGTTAGCGAACAGTACAACAAACTGGACAACGTACAGAAAATTCACAAACAATAACCTACACTGTAACATACCTTTGAGAACAGTACATGATACGGAAATTGCAGCAAAAATAACAGCAGCATACGTTTCAACAAGTTACGAAACAAAAGAACTAACGACAATAAAATATCCGAAATACATGATACGACTAATTAAAAAAAATTTTGTTATATTACGCTCGTGTCTTTACAATTTGCCCAGATGTGGTAAATTGGTTTAACGATGTTGTGACTGTAGCACATAGACGTTTATTCCATTCGAGAAACATTGATAATAACTGCATAAATATCGTACAATTGCATTATTTCTGCTTTATGGAAATTCTAAAGAATTCACAGGTAACCAGAATAGAAGATCAATAGAGTTTTCTTCGTAGCCTTCCTAGTTGATCAGATGAGCACAGTGTCTTGGCTGTAGTATTGGAACGATGATCTAATCTCGTATTATAGCTATTACATAGCCTCTTTATTTCCTCAGAGACCGGTATCATGCTCAGGTCTTTGCGAATTCCATCATTTCGAATATACCGTGGAGCATTAATAACTTTTTAAGTTATTATTTATTGTAATGATCCAAGCCTCGTAATGGGATATATGACAACTATATGGAATGACTATAATAGGATACGTGTATATGTAATATGACTTTTGGCTGCAATACTGCAAAGTTGAACCCAAAATAAGTTCAAATAGCCTTTGTAATTGCTTTATACAGCGATAGTTTATTTTTGGATGATAGTTGAGAATATCTACTAGTGAGCCAATACATCTTTTTCCATTTGAGTCTGATTCGTTCGATCTTCCTATGTATGTGTTGTTTCTAAGTAAGTTTGGAATGTAGATGTAGTCCTAAGTACATATTTAACTGTTCTGGTTTGCGGTATGATGTGGTGGTTGAGTATCATAGGACGCGTAGTGCCTCTTCTTAATGTGAAAGTGATATAATTGCATTTATCCGTATTTACAGTTAAGCAAAAATAGAAAATCAATAAGAAAAAAGTGGCATGATACACGATGACCACAGTACAAAATTTAGCTGAACACTCTTACTAACAAAATTAGAAATGAAATCCGTGAAATAAACAATTAAACTTTTACAATCTTATTATGGAAAATCACAGAGAGACTTGAAAAACCAATTATACCCATACCACTGATACAAAAACGAGAAACTGGACAAAATCTATAAAAGGCTAAATAGAAATCATGGCCTACTACTTACAGCAAATATTCACAAATAAGCCATACACTCCCTTATTTAACAACGAGAACAACTCACTGACTCATAAAGCAGTTGAAAAGAAGACATCTTCGCAATAACTGAAGACCTAAAGATCAACAAAGCGCCCGGATATGATTTCATAACGGCAAAGGCGCTAAAACAACTACCGAAAAAGACGCTGGAATGTTTAGCAGTCCTGACAAACGGAATAGGTTATTCTCCAGAAATCTCAAAGTGTGCAGACATAATATTGCTGCATAAACACAAAAGAATCTAAGATCGCCATTTTCTTATAGACTAATTGCTCTCCTTCTAATAACCTTCAAAGTCATCGAAAAATCATCCACAAGAGGCTAATGGAAGAAACATTTACAAAACGCTCAATTTCATGTCATCAATTCGGATTTGAAAAAGAAGACGCAATATAATGGGAATAAGTTCACAGAATGGCGAATAATATAATCCGCTCCATAGAAGAAGATAAGCGTTATACTGCAATATCTTCATACGTCGAGAACGCCTTTTAAAATAATGTCTGACACAAAGAGCTATTACAGAAACTGCGAGCGATCCTTTCTACAAATACAGTCATATATACAGTCATCTTCGCTCATTTCTCAATCCGGGATTTCTGCATCAAGATCAAAATATAATCTCTTCCTTGTCGAAAAATCATTGCTGACGTGCCACAAGGAAGCGCCCTTGATCCTATTTTATGCTTCTTGTTCGGCGCAAACGTACCAACAATAACAGACAGAAATTTACTTCTGGAGATACAGAAATTTATTTATATAGACGACGCGGCCATTTTTTCCTCAAGCAGAAAGGTCGAAATTGCAACAGAAAATTTACAAAATCACTTACGCAAAAGGGAAAACTGGACGGAATCCAAGAAAATTAAAATCAATTCGTACGAACGTTCGCACATTACTTTCATACTCGATAAAACGCCAACTTCCAATGTCGATTTTTATGATTTTGATATCATACAATCAAACATCGCACGACATTCGCTCGGATTTCATTCGGATAATGAATTAAACTGGACAAAACAGATTGAAGAAAAAATAAAATAAATGAAAATTACTAGGAAATCTGTATATTGGCTCATAGCCAGTCACTTCAAACTGGGCAGAAATAATAAACTGCAAGTCTACAAGGTCATTATCAAAATCATTTGGACATATGGACTGCAGATCTGGGGCGTGGCTGCCAAGTCGAATATTACAAAAATTGAAAATCTTCAATCTAGCAATCTGAAATTCATTTCAAACGCGCCATTGCTCGCTGACGATATAAGAAAAGCAATAAAAATTCCCAAGGTTGAAGGGGAAATTATAAGTCGTACCAAAGCATACTTAAACAGAATAAAAAATCATACGAACTCATTAGCTAAAAACTCAGATGTCCCCAGAAAACTTGAAAGAAAACAATCGACTGATCTAGTCAACCAATAGTACACCACACATAAACATACACAACACTTAATTTATTGCAGTAATTGTCGGTAAATGTACTGATATTATGAACAAAACCCATAAAAAATGTAATTAAACATATTAAACAATTAGGAACATTTAATAAAGCAGATATAAAAAAATGTAGATGTATAACCGTTATTCATATCAATGAAAAATCAATGTATTCATCAAAAAAATATCTTTGATTTTGTTATTTTGACATGCTGAATTGTTTTAACATACCTCATGTGTCAATATTATTTATAATTATTGCTTTCTCTTATGTTCAGAATTATTATCACGTTAAACTATTTTAAAAGTTGTACCAACACAATTGCAAATGCAATGATTACTTTTCGCTTTGTTTATGGAATAATTCTGGAAGAAATGGATCTCGTTTCGAAAAATGTCTAAGTGAATAACATTTAAATACATATTTTACAAATACTAAATATGTATTATGCTTGTCAATTTGTGTAGTGGACTATTTCTTCTAGAACATGTAATCATCATAACACAGTATTAAATATATGAAGACAAGTACTTGCGGGAATAAGTACATGAAATTTTGGTCCTGCAACTTCAGGGAAAGTAATATTATTTTATTACATTGGTTCATTAAGTTGGTTTGAAAATTACTGTTTTACGTTATTATTATAGTTACATATTATTAAAGTTTGTTGCATGAAGATGGCGAAGATCAATCTCTTCAAGCAATAAATAATTCGATTATAATAATCATGGAAAAAATTATTGCAAATTAAAATGTTTTCTTGTTAAAAATTAAAACATTCGACTATGATCGTTATAACAAACATTAAACATTTAGCAGGAACTTTGAGAATTATTGTATTACATATGTGATATATATATATATAAATTAATATGTCCAGTTCTTGTTTTTTAGCGGTCCTTAAAATAGCAACAAATTTTGCCCAAATAAAAGATATAAAAAGTGATGTGGGTCTTTAATTATCTTTCTATGGTTTTATGGTGCATATATTTTAAAATTCAATTATTCTTAAAAAGATGGTGCATTTAAAGTATAACAAATAGATTATCAGTCATAATTTCGGGAAAATAAGGTTACGGAATAGATACGAGGAAGAAAATGAACCAAGTATCAAGCGCTAAAAGAGTAATTTCTTTTTGTGTCAAAGTAAATGAACTGAAAACCGTACCAGAGCTTTTTACTTCACTTGGATTTATATTTCCGAGAAGGCGGCGCAACGCGGCGCGGCGGCACGTTAGACAGTTACGGAGATGTAATTCCCAGTTTACAGAAGTGAAACGTTCAAGGTGTATCCCTCCTTTAGTTCCAAGATTTCCGTAGTTTACCGAGCTAACATTACCTTTCTAGTAAGAGTCTAGATGACGTTGACGAGACAATGATTCATCGTCGCGTTTCGACTGTCTTGCGTTTCGCTACATGCGCTATTGCGAAATTCTTTTTACCGCTTCTTCATGCTCGCAATATTTGATTTTTGTTTCTGCCAGATATTTGCGATATTTTTACCGACAATTTTTCCACTTGTCAAATCGTTTAACTCCACCAAGCAAAAAGTAGGGGAAATTGATGAAATTATACAGGGTGTTCCACCTAATTTTCTTATCTGGAATATCTCCCTTGTTTTTGATTGTGCGTAAAATGTTTCAGGAACAAGTTCAATGGTTTCGAAGGGTATATAATTTGTGTCACCGACATTTTCTTAAACGGAGTTACATATTTTGTAATACGTTAGTCGATCCATCTTGGCATTCCCTACAAAAAGGCACTAACCTATTTATGACGAAAAACTATCAGTTTAACAGATATATCAACTTTAATGTATGAAATTTAACGTTTGAAATACAAAAGCAACGTAAACATAAGAATACCGCTTAATTTCGCGTCTTCTCTTATATTTCATACGTTAAATATGACAGATTTAAAATATCTACTAATTAATGTTTTTTCGGTATAAATAGTTTAATACCTTTTTGCAGAGAATTCCGAGAAGGATCGATTAATATATTAAAAAATATATATGTTCTCTACGCGTTCGCATACGGAAAAACTATTCATGTGGAATTATGTCCTCCTCGTAACCATTAACCTTGTTCCCGAAAAATTTTTTAACGTTATCAAAAACAAGCGAAATATTTCAGATGATAAAGTAATATAAGCATCGATAAAGTGCTTAGACAGTGAAATTTGAAAAATTTCGAAAAATCCATCATGCGTCCCCACCGATCCGAATCAACGAGATACGCGAGTCTCGTCTGAGAGGTTGACTTACCCACTAAAAATCCTTTCCTAAATTTTAATCTGAGAAGCAGGTATTACTGTTGATATTTTCATCTCAAATCACTGAATCACTCAAATCAATGAATCTTTCGCCTAAGTATCTTAGCCTGTAAATGTGCTTAAGCGTGGATGTTAATAAACTTTTATTAAAATCGCTTGAATAGTCCCGTTTCGTTTTAATTCTTCGATGCTATATCTATACATAATACAGAGTAGGCAGCGAGATACTAATTAGTTTTAATTGTCTAAACTTTCGGGCTGAAATTCAATAGAAACTGCATCTTTAGAAGTTTGTCAGTAGAAGCTTCGGAGCTTCTTCTCATCACTCAGTTGTATTGTGTTTCACACTTTAATCACGCCGTAATATCCAATACGAATAAGGATTTTTCTTCTTAAAGAATTGATCGATGTTCGTAGGAAATAATAAAACAGATCATAAAAAATTCATTGTTGAACTATTATATCGCTAATTCCCATACTTCTTTTGTGTTATGAAGCACAATTTTCTTTCATAACTTATAGAAGAAGCAGGTTGAAGTCATTTTTTTTAGTCTTCGAGTTATTAAACTTTTTTATCAGTTTGTACTCTGTTGCCTATCTGGTACATTGGGAAACGAGACATTCTAACTGTAAAGAGAAACAATGATAGAGTTTACACGTTTGTAAAACACGATGTAATAATTATTAGTTAAAAATGTAATAAATAAGCGCAAACATACTATTAACAGCCTTAGTCTCGGCACGCGAAAAAGTTATCAGGAAATATAAATAATAAAGAGTTGCTATTTATTAGAAATAGCTAAGCAGAAATTATTGTGTGGCGAATATAGCCATTTCAAAGTTAAAAGCAATAGCATGCACAGTTCAAACTAAAAGTGAGTAAATTGTGATGATGGTTAAAAAATCGTTTAATTTACCGTTTAATTGTAATTAATTATATATTATAATTATATATTAATATAATTGCTATCTCTTATTAATGTTGTTAAAAGCAAGAAATTTTCGCTTCTTGGATAACTTTTTATTTCCAAACTATTATATCCAAAAACAAATCTGTGTTTGGATTCTTATTAATACTTTAAAAAGTATTGTTAAATATTGTATTATACATACGTATCAAAGTATAATGTAAAGGAAATAACCTGGAGTTTGTATAAAAATAATAATTTATTATACTCGCTATGTATATTCGTATAGTTGATATATTAACAGTCTTTTCATAAAAAATAGTGGCGTTGAAAGTTAATATTTGATGATTAACTACACGGAGATTGTTACGATAATATCAAGTTTTGACATATGCAGCTTTTTACAGATAGTAGACTCGTGTTTGTTGATATAGTGATATCGAGAAGTTTATACTAAAGAATGTGATTTTAGTATTCAACTGTTTCATACTTAAAAAAGCAAACCCTTGTAGGTATACTGCAAATATTTACGCAGATTCTTTGAAATCGAAGAATTTCAATCAGAAATTGTTTTATCCTCTAAATATTATTATATTATATTATTATATTATTATATTATTATATTATTATATTATTATATTATTATATTATTATATTATTATATTATTATATTATTATTATAATGATTATTCTATTTTAGATATTAACATTTTACAAGTTTGTATATTTTTCTATAAACATACAAATAATTGCAATTTAATAATAATAGAAGGAAACGGGAAGACGAAAGGACGTAAGCATCGTCTCGATGACTTCAATAGATGACGAAATACATCGTGCACATTGTAATTGATTTCTAGGAAAAACTACACTGTGAATGAAAAAATTCTGCTCTCGTAATCTCGCGTCTTTCACGTTCTCTTGCAGTTGTTCACCTCTACCACACCCATGTTAAGTTACACTTTTTGCACGTTACATTTCCTCGCAGTTTCCCATTTTTTTTAACATTGTGAGATTCCAAACAATTTTTTACAACATATCTCTCTCTTGTATCCTGTAGTACGAATAGTACATAGTAGGAAAGGAATAGAAATCTCGTCTTAGTTCTTTCGATACTGCTATGACGTACCCATATACTGCTAGATATATCTTGCACCTTATCCGCACTATCATTCAAAAGTATTCGCATGTGTGCTTACTTCTGCTAGGAGGTTTAATTACAAAACTACCAATAAATCGGACTGCAATGGCTTCAGTCTTTCTAATTATCCTCTTACATCTTATAATTATTATAGATGTTATAACACGATTAAACTGATTTTTAAAAGCCAATATGTAATAATAGAATTGGTGTTTGTAATTGAAATCAAATTGTGTGTAGAACTATTTTATTAGTTGATGAGCTCTTTATCTTGAAAGTGTTACATTCTTGAATTATTGAACTATGAGCTAGATTAGGAGAGTTCTTCTAAACCAATATAGACTTGCGATCGGCGATAGTTAAACAGTAAATTTATATAGTAATACCTATACATACATATATTATATGGGTAAATAGTAAAAAATATTATTGCTGTTTCTGTTAACATATAATTTAAATTTGGAATTTAAAAAGACTAAAAGTAGCAAAATATACTAAATACTAATCCTAATTGTTAGTTAATTATTAATAATATACAGAACAGAGTATGTTCCTTTAGTAATATGTACATGACAATGTTTATTTCTGAATGATAATATTTCTTAATGTATATATCGACGAAGCTGCAGAGATACCATTGAGGCAAAAAGACGCTTAAGGGCACTTATTATCTCCCATGGGGACGTATTGCCCCTTTATTTAAAACTAAAAAATTCTCTACGTTTATTTTTATTTGTTAGAATACGACACTACAAAAGACGAACCGTTCGCGGCACAAAGTCTTTGAAAATAATGAAAAAAACAGCAGTCCACGTAATAAACGATAAAATTAAATTATGTGGAGCAACCAGAAAATATGAAATTTGTAAGAATTTTTTGAAAAGATTTATTGCAAGATATAAAGAACATCCATATAAAGTTTCCTTTGGATATGCATCGTCAAGTATTTTCTGTCGAACAGAAAAACATTTTAATCGAGTATTTGTTAAATAGATTTTATTATCATTTGCTTTTATTACAAGATGACGTTAGTAAGAAAAGTATAAAGAAATGATGCTAAATAAAGTTTTATTTCTTTTATCTTTATTAGTTTTCAGTTTTTCTAGTTTTACTAATTTTTAGTTCAAACTGAGTGGGTTTGATTTACATATATTTTTATTTAAACCGAAAGAAACCGAATCTCTGTTCTGCATTTTCACTTTTTTGTTTAAGGACTGATACCGTAATATTTTCTATCAATATTGCATACTAAAAAGGATTGGTTTAATAAATCAGAAAAAAATTTAATTTAATTTTGAAAAGTGTAATGAAAGAAACGAAAGAAAAATATATTGTTATTACTAAATTTTACGTAAGGTTTATACGAAAAAATGGACTTTCAGTCCTATTCTACCCTACGCTTCGATCAAATTCAAATACTATTACTATAAATCAACTAAAATTTCTGAATACTTATAATGGCTTATTTATTATGGCTAGGAACAGGAAAAACAAAAGCTACTCTTATTTCATTTCAATATACACAATTTACTTATTTACTGTAACAGTATGCCAACATGATTAATATTAAGTACATTCTACATATTTTTCATTTCAATAGTTTTGTAATATTGATGATACAAAGGTGCTATGTAAGGCAGTAACTGCATCATATTCTTATATTTTATAACATTGTATATATACATATATTTCAATTATTCGAATTTGTTATCAACGTCATTTTCTTTTGTAAATATAATCAGTTAGAAACAAGGATCCGAGGATTCTAGACGAACGAATAGGGAGATTTTATTGAAATTTATTACAAAGTTTGGACTCGCGTTAAAGTCTGAAATAAATAAGTTAAGTTCTCGATATAAGTAAGTGTTAAGATCTTCACACATTCTTTAATCTTAGACTTGCACTTCGATTACAATCCGATATAAATGTAGGACCACTATTCATTTAATGATACTTTAAATAATAATAATTTATGAGTATATTTAGTTACTATTTCGTATTTAAACAACTTGTTCACATCCGCACATGCAATATTACGTGAGATAGGGAAGATAGAATTAGATTCGCTGTCATTTGTTTCCGATTATTAGTGCCTCGACAGTTTGGACAGGCTATAGATTACAGGAAATGGACTTACACGACTTTCAAAATAAATGATTATGCAATTCCATTTATTAATGAAATTACAATTGATTAAAACAGGTAAATAGTTTAAGATTTAAATTATATATTGTTTATAAATAAAAGGATCGCATTAAAGTACATGTAAATTTGTCGTTTTTAAAATTTTTCTTTCAAAATAGACACACCACTTTCAAAATAAATGGCTCATATGTTTAAAATTGCTATTCATAACATATCATAATCAAGTATCATATCATATCAAACGTCTTGTAACTCAGAATGTTTTATACAACACATAATATACATAAAAGTTTTCTAAAAAGTCGTTCGCCATCTTAATAGCGTATTTCGCGTTTCTATGTTTTTTTATCTCGTACGTTTCTTCTCAGTGAGTTGCTTATGAAACTAATTAAACGTTAACTTTTAATTGTTCTTATAATAACATTTTTCGCTATTTGTTATTAAAACAATATATACATTTAATATTAAAAATACAGTTAACTATGCAATTTCCAAAATCAGAAAAGTATGTGCCGCTTGACGCCATTCAACTTTCATCTGACTGTGAAATATTTTTACCAGTTTCCAAAAGTATCTTAGATAAGCCCAATCTACTTAAATGAAACATTCTGCATATATAATTGATAAATGTATATAATTGATAGAATATACTATTTTTTAAATATTTGAATCCTGTCTATTATTTCATAATACTTTAGACATAGCAATAAGTATAATAAACAGCATTGTAATTGCCTCCATCTCTTAATCTTTGGAAAGGGTAACGTGAAATTCATTAAGTAACATTTTGTCGTCTTTTTAAATTATTTGTTAATTTACAACGCTATAATAAATAAAAAAACTGCTGTATAGCGTGTTCTAGGGTGCACCAAGAGCCAGACTTTGTAAATATATTCTAAGGATATAATCAAGCGAAAAATGTTGTGTAAATAAACATCGTTTAACGCTTTGTTAGAAATCGAAATGAAAATATGAAATACAGAGAGGACGATACTTTTTGAATTTCGGAATGTCATTTTCAATTTTACAGCATTGGCCTTTAAGGGTAGATAACTATAAAAAAGAAAGATATATCAAACAAATATTAAATTTGTTAGGAGGAAACAAAATGAAAATGAACTTCGTAACAAATTTAATTTTTTATCGCTATTCGTTTCATTAGATATCAACTAACGATTATGTTGATTGTAAATATATTCTTGTTTAATAGCACAACAGCAAGTTCGTTATTCTTTTCTTCATATTTCATGTTTCTATTGTAACTTTTTGATCAATTTTTAAATTGTTGTGTCCTTTCTTAATTTTACTAAAGTTTGCAGCACCCATTTCGTAATGATGCACGATGAAGAAAAAGCATAAAAGGTGCGGTTGTATAAGTTTTGTTAAAATAATTAAGTTATCAAGTTTACAATGCTTCTAAACACTGTTCATTTCTCATATAGTTATGAATAGTGATAAAATATGAAACGCACAAGCCAGTGTTTGCTTTACTTACTAAGTTTGCCTCACTTTATGATAAATGGTTCGTGATCTATATTTATACATTTTTTGCTTGATTATATCCATAGCAGACATTCATGAAGATTGGTTGTTAAACTTTAATACTCTCTGTATACACAGTGTATGAAAAATCGTGGTACAAACCGAAAGGGTGTGATTCCCTTTGCAAAAATGAGTTGGAAATATAGAGCGACAATTTTTTATATGAACTCGTTTGCAAAAAAAAAAAATCGAGGATGAAGTTTCGCCAAGTGCACATGCATAGTNAGAGGTAATGACAGTTGGCTGAACGGATTTGTTCATAGTTAGATCGAATGGGGACGATTCCTCGTACAACGGAAGTAAAAAATTCAGAATAACAATATTATTAATCCGTTATCATAAAATTTCTGCACTTCAAGAAACGTGACTTCTTTCAGTTTTACGTACTTTAGTTTCAACTCCTGCTAGCTTGCTTCTACGTGTATGAGAGAATGATACAATGTATGTTAATAACCGTATTAGAAATATATATTCGATTTGGTGTATCCGATCATAGATTATTAAAAAAAGGAAAAAAGATTGAAAGAAGAAAATAAAAAGAGAGCCAACACCACACGGAGTTCCCAAGCGGTCACCCATCTAAGTACTACCCGTGCCCAGCGTTGCTTAACTTTCGTGATCGGACGAGAACGAGTGCATTCAACGCGGTATGAGCGTTGGCTTAATCCTTTCTCGCGCTTTAACAAATATGATGCGTGATGAAGATTTTGGCCCAAACAGCGCTGGGCATGGATAGTACTTATATGGCTGACGAGAACGAGTGCACTCAACGCGATTTGAGCGTTAGCTTAAATATGTAACTTTGTTGCTTGATATTACTCTACAGAAAAATATTTTAAATAATATAAATATAATGTGTGAGAATAAACGATGTTTGCATCAAGATGTGTAAAACTTTGCCTGGCGACATTTTCAAGGAAATAGACTAAGAAGTTCCGTCATGTTCTCAGTGAACGGATCTTTATAATTGATTTTATTGAAAACGAAGTCTTGTATCAAAAATTGTCATTTCACATTTTCGATTTGTTTTTGCATGGGAAATCAAAGTTTGGTTTGTGGCACGATTTTTGATACACCCTGTATACGATAATACGGTTGCACATGAATTGATTGTACATGTGGCACAATTGCGACGAAAGTGACACACCTAAAAAAAAAAAAAAAAAAAAACGCGATTTTTGAGTTATCACTATGAAAATGTTGCAGAAATTCTTCCGCAACTAATTATGAAAATTCTATTCATCTAGCTTCCTAAATTGGCCAGTAGAGAGTTCCTCCGCTTTTTCTGATTCATGCTACATTGTGCAGAATTTTATAAATGCGTCTTATTATGAATCGTATTCCGTCTAGGAAGATAGCTCTTCGGTGTTAAAAGCTAAAAACGAAGAAAACATACAACTGAATCAGTTTTATAAGCAGTATCTTCCAATTCATAAATTTGATTTAATTATGTCCAGAAACAGCTTTTCGCTTCTTCTGGAAAACATATTTTTTCGAGTTGGGTCACTTTAGTCACAAGTGTACGATACGTGTATTCTGTTTCACTTCCAATAATGCGCAGATAATTCCAAGATAAAGACATTGATAACTGAACATATTAATATGCCTGTTAGGACAAATGTACCTATTACTACGGCATTTTTCTCCAACGAGATTAATTTTCTTCTGCTTTGATTACCAAACTACATTGTTGTTTAAATTAAATTGAAATTAATCATTACATAATATGATGATTACAATATCATATTGCTTTAGATTGAATAGGGAAAAATTCTTTTATTACTTAAATGTTTTTTTTTTATTGCAATAAAAATATAAAAAGAAACCTTTTTGCTTCCTTAATAAAAATATTAGCCCTTTACTTACATTTAAATGGAAGAGGAACTCATTACCGTGGCGCAAAATTCACTGTGCAATACTGCGGTGCCACCTGTCAAATATAACCACCTACCTAATCTAACTAGCCTAACGAAAATGAAATCGGTGTATAATAAAAAATAAAAAAATAAAAAATTAATAAAGAAAGAAAAATCGGAAAAGTCTCTTTCAATAATGCAATGATGTAATGATATAATCTAATTGAATAAGATATGTGAAATGAAGTAGCCAAGAAATGCTTTACTCTATATATCTAAATTTCTGTATATATTATTCTACATATCTTTGTTTATTTTATTAGCTTTTAATGTAATAATAGATCAAGTTACTTTGGGTGATAAAATCACTATGGTGAAAATATCGTATTTAAAGTAACAATTCTTTATAATTGTTTTTATACAGCGTATATAAGACTTACATCTGCAGTATTGTGTACAGTAATTGGTACGCGGTTTTTCTTCGCTCGCTGCAATATGTATTGTAATTGGTGCACGGTCTTTTTCACTCGTATTAATATATACAAAACATCATTTAGTTGATTTTTCGATATGTTTTTATGTTACGTTAAGTTTTGAAGGTTAACCAATTTTTTTCGAATACAAAACACGTCATTTTTAAATGCAAACCAGCTAATGAATTGTTATTTCGTAAGAAATCAAAAGAAATAGTCAACCAAAATACGATTAAATCTTCTTACCGCAGTAATTGATATCTGTAACCTATTTGTTTGTTTCCATGAAACATGAATCTCATACAAGTACAGTAGAAAGCAGTTGGAAACGAATTTACATAATAAAATCCTCAAACGTTTGCGTACAATAACAATTATTGAGATACAAATCATTTTTGGAACAGCTTTTTTCAATAATATTAGGGAAGCGACTCTTCGCTTCACCCATTCCGGCGATTTCACTATAATTTACGTCCTTTCACGTAATATCTTCAGCGACGTAAAACATCCTATGACATAATGTTGCGTTCGCAGTAAATGTTCCAACATTTTTTCCCTCTATCGGCGATTGACGTCATTATTTTATGAAACTCCGTTTGTTGCACCTTGGCTTGGCACAATCGTTCACTCCGCTCTCGATTTACTCTCATACAAGCACGCCGGAAATGCACGCGTAACATTTGCCGCAACAAAGGACGACGAATTTCTGGCAGAATGACAAACGTGCAACCGTTAGTGCGTCGCAGTAGTCTATGGACTCGGTTAGCGTTTCGTTCCGTTTCGTTTCTACAAGCCCATGGAACGGCTCCAGTTGAAATCGTCAGCGAAATACACTCGCGTATACATTAATGTATATAGCGTGCTTCATAAAACATGAATGTAACAGCAGACACACCAATTCAGCAGACAGAATCTGAGAAGAAAAAACGTTTATGCAAATATTTGTCTTAAGCGACGTTGTTTCCGAATTGAAGCCAATGTTAATTCGATATTTCAATCGTTCTTCCTCGTCTCGACTTGTCGTTATCGATTTTATTGAAAGAAATCGGTACGTCTTTATTATATATTGATGATAGTGATATTTTGATCATACGTAGTTGAAACAATATCTAAGTTACATCAATATTCAAAAGTTTGGGATAATAATAGTCATGAAATTTACAACTTATGAAACGCAATAAAATAGTAAATTAAAAATTTACCATTTTCCAGCCAGATTTACCAGGAATTTCTGCCACTATACTGTAATGTCTTTTATTTTTATAAGTTGTATTTCGCTTTTCCTTTATTTAATTATTTCATCTCCATATCATAAGCAATTTCACGAAGAAAAAAAAAACAGAATTTAAATATAACGTAATATTTCGTTCTTCTATTCTGCAGGTATCTGATATCCTGTAATATTTGTAATTTTTGACTATTTTATAAAACTAAATACGAAAACATTAATAATAACAAATTAGTGAAAATAATATAATAATACGATACGCAGTAACGGACGAGAGAAAGTTTAAGTATAAGTAGTACGAAAATACAATAATTTTAGAAAACAGTATTATATTTGATAAGAGCAGTGGATAAATATAACACATATAACACGGGAAAAAATATTTAATACAAAAGTTACGGTAATAATTTACAACAGGGAAAATGTCACCGATTTTGGTGACCTTGAAATATGTTGTCAATGTCATTATTCTGAACAACTTTCCTCTATACACATTTCCTCTATATCGCCGTTCGGCTCTAGTTTCCGAGATAGTCATAAAAATCTTGACTAGAATTTAGGTTGCGATTACTCTATTTTCTGAAGTAGATAGCCACATTTTTATATAGTCCAATCTAAACTTAAGTCATTAATGAGAGAGATAACGATTTTCAATATTGTATAAATAAATAAGGGAAAGTAATGGTTTGTGGATTGAGTTACTGTGGTACTCGTTCGCTGCGACACTAAGTAACCGACAATGCCAGCGTAAAATAATTTTCGATAAATCTATTGATATACGGAATGCTGCAGTTTACTTTGTCAATAGATCAAAACAATGTATACGAAATGTGTACATGTCCTTACACGCAACCTAGTGATAACCACGCACGATCCTACTTTTTGAGTTATATACAAAAGTATGTTTGGTAGTATGTACAAACAATAATAAATCGTAGTAATCGAATTTACAATAAACTTACAAAAACATATGAAGTAAACATTAAGTCATGATAAATCTCACGGCGACCGGATATTAATCTAACTCAATTCATTGATTTATCTTTTCTGATTTATATTAAGGATGATTATGTATCAATGGAATAAGTTTAGTAAATTCAATTTAGTCGAAGCTTTTTGTGAATATCACGGAAACTAGGACCAAGAGGCGGTAACGTGTATAGAGGAAAAGTTATTCAGAATGATAACCTTGACAACAGATTTTAAAGTTACTAATACGTACAGACATATATACACATAAATTACTTAACAACTTTAAACTTTCTTTTATCCGCTATCTGTATGCAACACGATAATAATAGAGCATAAAAAATAACAATTATACCAACTAAATTTCTCTGTTGTAATTGTATACGCTATTAATAGTAAAAGTAATTTAAAATATATACAGTGACGCACAAAAGTATTAGTACAGAGCGCGCGTCTTAAGCAGTTATGGAATAAAAATAAATAATACAACATAGGTACATATAATGCACTGTCTTTAGTGAAATTTCGATTACCGTAAAATTGGTATACAAGTCAGTTTTAGAAGTGTTTTGGAACCGATATAGGACCCATGAAGTTCTAGGTATAGAATCGATACAAAAACCAACATATCTAAAAACAACAACAAAAACATTCATGACACGGACATACACAATTTCAGACTAGCAAGTGTATGTACCTATGTTTAACTTTTACAAGATGGTTTTACGAAATGGCCTTAAGTTTTATTAGAAAATGTTCTCTTTAAACAGCTTTTATTACGTAATAGAAAATAATATTATGCTTCTTCCGAAAATTTTTTTTATTAAAATTACTTTATAATTGCTATTGTTATCTGTTTAATTCCGGCCTCATGAGCCTCGAAATAGATTTGGCTTATTTTCTTTCATTCATGCTTCCATACTTATAACACCTGTCTTACTGTCGCTGCTTAATCAACTAATTGCTTATTTACATAACCTATTCTACTCTACTACTACTTTATTACTACTTAAGTCGTTTGTCTTTCTTTTTCTTTTCCTTCCCCACTTTTTCAGATTGTCTCTTAGTCTATCTATTTCCATTCTTTACAGTAATACCTCACAATTCCCTCTTCCTTTCCGTACAGGCTATATTTTCTGCTATTTTCTCCTAACCAAAATCTACTCGCTTCTCCTACATTACCAGATCTTAACCTCGTTATCAGCCCTTGGCCATTTGCTCTTCCCTACTTCATCACGTGTTATTGCACCTCAGGCATATATTTATAGTCTTTTATTGTATCTAGTATTACGTATCCGGATTAAATTACTTTTTGCTTGTAAAAGATATGGTTTTAAATAAGTACCTACATGTTTCTGAACTACCTTTTTTCAAAACAAAATAACGTTTATGAAGCGTTTCTCCTGACACGGAATATTTGTAGTTTCCATTTATATTTTCTCACTACATTCACTTTTCCCTTTGAATAATAAGAAATTAAATAGTATATCATGCAGTATACACTTATATCAAAGGAATTTTATTATAATTTCAAACAATTATTATAATTTCAATGGAACAAAACGTGAAACTACAGATAATAATTGTAGAAATATATCTGTATCTATTTGTATCAGAATATAGCATAAAAAGCCTTGATAAAAAAATACAAAACTATTTCAGTGTGTCTTTTTCAGAGGTACTGATTTTAAACAAATTATTCGATCTGATCATACTACATTTAGAAGATTGTATGATAAAACAGGTAAATGAGAAGGAAATTCTTATAAAGGTAAACACATTTTTCTGCTAAGAAACCTCAAATTATTAAAATTAACTTTCTATTTTATATATTAAGCTAAATTATGTTGTAAGACCTTACTTTAGAAAAATTTAATTAACAAGCTATCTACCACTAAAAACTTTTTCATTGTTGGATAATATTTGGATAAGTTGGTAACGTAATTTCGAGAAACTGCCTCGAGGTTATACAGCTACAATAATATACAGGTAAAATGATCATCATCGGTTCTGCTATGTCGAAACAAATATAGCAAAGTCGACTAATGCGATGATAACACATTCCGTCTGGAACGATCTGATTTCAATAGGATAAAAAGAAATGTGAAACTCTAGGCATAGAAACATTTTGCAGAAATTGCCGCTTTTTATAATACTACTACGTAAAAGTTCAACAATATTATTACTTTCATGTTAAGTGCTACTAAACTGCAAAAACTTAAAGAATAAAATAAGCTACACATATCAATAATACGTTGTATATACAGGTACTTAAATACACAAATAACAGTTATATATAAATACGTAAATAAAGAAAAAGATATACAAACGGTGTAAGTAATTAATTACATAGTAGAAAGGGAATGAAAAATTGATTGTGTATTAATTAATTAATTCTCTTTCTCATTCATTCTGAGTATCAAGTACAATGAACCAACACATATTCCTTTTATACATACATACATACATATATATATATATATATATATATATATATATATATAAATATATGTATATTTATTTTAATATGTGTGGGCGTGTTATAAATCGTTAGGCATACTTTTAGAACTTTTGGCAATTATCCAAATGTTACACGTTATGTCACAATAAAAACTAAAATAATCAGGAGATTCCTTACCTTAGGCTTTGTATCGATATCGAATCGATATTATTTCCAGTTATTACATAACTGATTAAAAGTAGCAATTATTACATTTAGAACAATCACTTTGTTCTCCTTTCGCAATAATGCATTACGATTGAAATAATAAAGGATATTGTATATTGTATATCGTATATTAATAAAGGAATACATTTTGAATTTCGATCATGTGAAAAGATATTTTATTTCATATATATATATTCTTTGTTATTTATGTTTTACTTGTCTGATAATTGTGTAACATTCTTCAAAATGTGCAAATATTTGTGATTTACAACAAAATTTGCAATAAAGGTGTATTCCATGATCATTAAATTTCGTTACTTGTAAAAATGTTGGATATAATACTTTTGTTTATGTAGAATTTTCCATTCAACATTTATAATAAACTTTATCGCAGCTTTTATACCAGTAAGATTAAGAAAATTCAATTGAGGAAAATGTTCCTGTATTTATTTTGTTCCTTTCAAGCACACCGCAGGTTTCTGTGTAAAGCGTAATTAATTGCAACTAACAACACAATTGCTCCTTATTCACTTTACTGCAAAATTGATGTTCATGGGAAGAAGAAACTCGGTAATTCCGATTGGTGATTACGCTGGAATGATATTTCAAAGGTAAAACATCGTGGAGTAACGGATTTTCCCCGATTATTACATGATTAAAGTGAAACAAAAACAAGAGAGAAGCGATGACTAATGAATAAGTACCGCGCATACGACGGATTTCCCAAACTCACAATCCCTTAATTGTCTATTTCAATCCCCGCCGATATGTTTATTCGATGCATAAGCCATTTTGTTGCCCACGCAGCTCAAACTGTTGAATTTTGGCGGTATTCCAAATCGCGATTCCACTCACGCATTGCCCTGAAATCCTGTCCTCGGGATCTATTTTAATCGGCTACGGAGTTATCGATTAATCTTTGCCATGTCCATGTACGTACCCGACACCGTAAGAAGATATAACTTTTTATTATCGGGTTTTAGTTTATCCAATCAGTAAGATAATCTCTCTCTGTGACTGCGTTTTTTCCTATTTGCCAAGATTTTCTGCCGTCCTGTCTTCTTGGCTTGGAACATAGCTGGCATTCGCTTGACCTAAAGGAAAAAATCTTTTGTTCTAGGAACTTTTTAATAGAACTCGATAAGTAATCAGCGAATATTAACGGAAAAGCAAGCTTAATATATTGAAGTGGAAAATACTAAAATACGATGGAACGATATACTTACAAATTGACAGAATATCAGGATGTTTCACATAATTAAGCAAAGATACATGTATTAGCGTTTGAAAGTATTTAAACACTCGCTTATTTTTTTAAAACGTATTTTCATCATGAAATTTTCATCACAAAACGGATAAATGTAACTCCATATATTATGACACGATCCAATTCATTTTTGAAAATCAATATATAAAATTTGTAATTGTCATTTACTTCGTTACTTGATAAGGTCTTTATTTTCCGACTCTTTCGTTTCTGAATTGCAGTCGAATTGCTATCATATATATACATACAGTTAACATATACAGTACATATATATATACAGTGTATGGAGCTTTGAAAGAGTAAGGTAATTCTATGCATCGAGACAATAAAGAGGTGCATGTCATTTGAAGTTTATTTTCGGTTTTTACGCTAGAAATATGTTATTAACTCCCGCCATAAATTAGCTGACAAATCTTTCTCTGTATTTCACTCGCTCCCTGTTTCTCGTTGTTCTACGAATAAATGATGCATCACTGAAGAGTAACAGATGAATTCCCTAGGATTAAAGAATTTATTTCATCTTGATAAATTAAAGACAGCTTGTTTCAGAAATTTTTACTTTATAATTCAAAAATCAATATGCTGGAAGCATACACGATGACGTACACAAATACATATAATTCTATGAAGACTCTAAAGAATGATCAGCGTTATCCAAAATTATTGTTTCGAAATACAGTGGAACGTCCAGCATCGAATATCTATTACCCGAATGTTCCATTCGTCTTCTTTATTGTTACGTGGCCTTTTTATAATTTCATATCGTATTATTAATATAAAGCTACACTCTATTGTACAAATTGTAAAAGCTGTATTGTATGCGTTGATATCTCGTGTAACTTTGAATAACAATGATACTTTGAAAATTGGAAAAAAGCGTGGAACTGTTGCAAAATCTAAAATGTTTGAAAATCTAGGATTAATGATATCAAAAAACAGAAACACGCAGGTCATTGAAAACCACTCTGGTGTTTCTAGAAAATTTTTATTGCAATTGAAAAATAAATATTTCACTTGTATCGTATAGTAATGGTTTCTATAAATCAGCAAGAAAGAAATGCCAGTACCTAAATTTGAATAAATACTGTTATCAATATTTTTCTCATATCGAAGCTCTCATGCTGCAAAAAGGAAAATTACAATAAAAGTGACACTGGAAAAAGAGAAGAGTAGATAATTTTGTGCACTACTCTGTGCTTCGAATAAGATTTTAAACGAAAGAAAGGACCAAGGAACGAAAGTAGAATTATTTTATAAAAATGATAAACGTTTAAAAAGAATATACTGTAACGCATCTTTCTTACGTTTAATATATTACATTTTGCTTTGCCAAGTACAATTATGAACACATTTCTTCGAGTAAATGCATAAATATTACTTGTTATCATAATTTATCGCTTTCTAGAAATGTTAAAAAATATTTTTGTCAATTAATTTTAACGTACAATATAAATATGCAATTTTTATCTACAAAATAAGGTTCAAATTTTAGAATTTCATTCATTTGTTACAAAGTTATGATCATTTGAATTAACTATTAAAAATTTTTTGCTCTGTTCGCTTCATACCTCAACTGCTTTTTTAACAAAATTTCACACAACAACTGCAAAAATTGTTTTTGTATAATTCCTTAGAACCAATAGAACGATGTCCTATAAGTATTTTTTGAGGCTGAGCTACACAAAAATTTTTATCATCCTCCTTCACAATTCATTTGCAATTAAATTATGTTTACTCACTGTTTGACACAATGTCCTTTAATGTCCTTTCTATAATAATAGAGAAAAAATCTTCTTGACTTGATATTTAGCTGAAGAAAATTGGACAATTTGAGAATAAAAAGCTTCTGTAACAGTAATTATTTCACAAACTTTAAAAATTAAGAATGTCAATTTATTGTATATTTCAATTTCATCGCGTCATAATACGTTTTATTATGCATAAATATAAACAGGATAAAAAACAAACGATTGCGAATCTCTCCTTCCGTCAGCTTATGATTGAATTATATCCTGTCCAAGAAAAGGAGTAACCGGATTTTTTCAAATGGTAGTGTATATACGCCAAATGTTAATTACGATAATTAATTTCAATTATGAACATATATGAACATGTTACGCATGTGAAATTTGGTTGAACGCAAAGTTAAAGAAAATCTACTTAATGAAGGAGGCAATATCGAGTATGAAACTGAAAATATGAGTAACATTACACAATTAACTGTTGTTCCTTTCGAATTAAGGAATAGTTGAAATCATCTTAACTTCACTCATATTTCACCGCAGTTCTTATGGTTCGGAAGACACCTAAAACTGTAGAGGTCCCTCGTGTCCAATTATTCACAAACATATTGTTATTGTGTGTGTATGTATTGAGACATTGGAATACTAGCGTCTTACTGCCGACAACAGAGATTTTTGTACCTTAGTTAGTACTAAAGTCTTATATGCGAGTAGCGCAATGATCATCTCAAAAATACTTTACTAGCAACTTCAAGGCTAGACCAGACTGACTAAATCGTTTGCAAACAATCCGCGTACTTTGTTCGCAGAAAATGTACGTACATATAATGTGTGAAGATGTATGTGACAAAATGAGCAATAGTGAGCAATTTAATCAGTGTCTCTGACTTTTTTCAAACTTTAATGTATTAAAAAGACCTGTTTAAGTGAACAAAATATCATTTTGGAAAGTGCTGCAAACAATTATAAACATTTCTAATTTTACATTAAAACTAAGCTGAAACCTAACCTCAATCTAACAAAACCCCATAAATTTTGTCATTTTTATTTTGCGATTCGGCCACCAAAATTAAACGGGTGAAATGATCGATGGAGGGCGGCGCCGTCTCGGATTTCGATGATTTTTAAATATCTTATACAGTTCAATGTTCCGAACAATTTGTTCCTACACATATGACCGGTGCTCGGCCCTATTTTTCAAGTTATGCGCAAAAAAAGCTGCCTCACGGTGCGGCGATCGGTTAACGTTTCATTGCTTAATCATTTTAAGAAATAATTGAATAAATTTGTTGAATCTCGATAAAGTTGTGTAGTGAAATGCTGAGTGCCCGTCTCACGGCATGGATTAAAATACATAACAAATAACATTAAAAAATAGAAGTTAACAACCGTCTAATTCGCTATCTGTACCTAGCTCATTATTTGTCTTCGACAACCATTCAATTTCAGTATCATCATCATGCATCTCTTTAATGGATTTAAATATCTTATGAATCCTCCTTGTATACTCGGAATATTTTCGTTTAAACATAAATTCTGCCAATTTTGATGCTACTGTATTTTTTGGTTATATCTAAAATACAAATTTCTCGCAGATAGTTGCTCCAGTCAACCACTATCTGATTTGACACTTGCAACTGATTTTGGATAAAATTATTGCGCGGAGGTCTAAATAACATCCAAAATGCTACAAATCTACAGATTATATCCACAGATAGATTACGATTCACGAACCATATACCTCAAATTCTGACATTTTTCTGTTAGATATTTCATCATCTTCTTCTTGTATTTATCTTTCAGCACAGTTCGCTGAACACATCGAAAAATATGTTTCTTCATTCAGCGTCATTATCTGGTCACAGCTTGAGCTTCTTTTGCTTTTTGATAGAACATTATGCTCGTAAAGAAAACTAAATTGCTCTTTATCGACTGATAATCCAAGAAAGCTTGTTAATGTATGCTCACGCCCACATTGGGACATAGCGGTACTCGTACTTGTTCCTATGCTGAACAAATCGTGAAATACAAATGGAGAAATTGGGTTTGGGATAGGGTTAAATTTAGCTCCAGTGTGCGAATCGCGAAATACAAATGACAACATTTTCTGAGCTTTTGCTGGATTAAGGTTAAGTTTAGGTTTAGCTCTAAAGTAAAATTCGATATACTTATAATTGTTTGCTACACTTTTTTTGTGATATTTTGCTCATTCGAGTAGCCTCTTTTGACAATTAAAATTAAAAAAATATCAAAGATACTGATCAAATTGCTCACCGTTATAAAAAAATGTATGTAGACGGCATATAGACAATTGTCCGTCAGTCTGGACTGGGTTTTAGCGTATTATACTACACTAAAGCATCTAGCAAAAACGAGCATACATCCGATCGTTGCTTTAACAAAAAAGTGGTCCCTAATAATCCTAGCAGTCGATGCGATTTCAAAAAATAATAAAACAACGTCAACTTTACTTGAACCGTAAGAACGAATCAACTAAAAAAGTAGATTCGCCTTAATAAAGTACGCTTCATTACTTGTAGTCAAGTGGCTTTATTAAATTAGGATGAGAGTAGAATTTTGAAATGTTTTGAATCAAGGACAAGAGTTTCAAGTTAAATTAATCTGATCGGACCTTCGAATCTCTCAATTTTCGTGTTCTAAACTTAACCCAAACCAATAATTTAAAAGAAACGTCTATGTATACCTCTTGATACAATTCTATGTATATCGCAATATCGCATGGCCATCCATCAAGTTGAATATCCGGTGTTCGTAATCTACTTTGATCGTTCTACACTGGCTTCGTTGAATCATTACTGCGCCATACCTCGAGAAGCAGCATACGCCGTACCTCTTTTGAAATGACAAAACGAGATGTTTTCGCACTCGTTGGTTCCACTGGTTGTTCTGTGTCTGCCACGAGGAGAATTAATGGGATTGCGACCGGTTTGCATTATCGAGATATTCAACCAGTCATATTTAACTCGCTCGTTTGCGACTGATTTCGTGTTAAACTTTCAGGGGGCGTTTTAAGAGAAAAATTTATAACTCCTGAGCATTACACGATTACAAATTACCATCATCAATGTAGCAATGCAATTACGTTACTATAATAAAAAATTGTATAATTTTTTAATCATGCGAAAATAATCACTCGATCGTTAAGTGAATTTATGTTTCCTTCTTGAAATGAAAAATGTGATTAAATCAAGCGTTTTTAATGAGTTCAACTTAAATTTTTTCAGAAATACCGAAGTTCAGCAAGTAGTTTTCAAATTGAAGCCACGCTTTTGTAGAATAAATGTCCTGACGTTTCAAAAGTATCACAGCTATACACCACGGACTTAAATTGATGGTGCTAGTGAAGTCAGAGGAATTTTATAGCTTAAAATAAACCGAAAATCAAGAATAACGAAATTGCATTGGAGACCTCACCATCGGCGATTTTTGAGAAAATGAAGTTCAACAATTTCTGAAGTGTTCGCTGATTTATTTAATTTTCAACTAGATAGTAGCTAACAGTTGACAGGAGATTATTCTACATGCAAAAATAAGTGGCAAATGTAGAACAACGTTCGAGAAAACGTAATTTGGACAGAGTGACCGAAAATGGCTCATTTTTGGTTCCTCTTGGAACTGAATTTGGTACCAATGATTTATAACGAAGGGATATAATAGGAAAATTTTCAAGTTACGCCGGAAATTGGTTTCTGAGATACAAGGAGTCAAAGAAAATCATATTGTTCTCTTTTACTTACTTCGGTATTAATCAATTAGAGTTCAAACTAACAATGTCTTACTAACTTTAAATTAATGGAATGGCTTAGGTCACTTGTGGTGAATACTAAAAAATATAAGTTACTGCTTTTCCCGTGTTTTCATATATATATCAAACTTTTCATACTATTTTAATTATTTTTATTTTCTAGGAATTAGTTCGATGTCCTTTTTTAGATAAATTTATATTAATTTGTCGGCTTTGCCTTTCAATTAGTTCTGGTTTATAACTATTAGTATAGAAAATTTTATCTTGGATTACTCCAAGTTGTAAAACGAATTAAGTTTGGACGAAGCTTTCACTTAACAATTGCTTCGATTCTTCATCTACAAATTCCCACTCAAAATGCGCTCTGCAATCTAAATTACTCTCAAATGTTTGATACCATTTTCCGTAGGTTTTATGCATTATTGCACTGCATTTCGTCCAAAGCAGAAAATTTGACAAGTATTTTTTAACTTGGCCTATTCTGGACTTATCGATAGGAGGTGTTATTCTACGTTTGAAAATAGATCAAAAATGTGGAATAAAATTTTTTCATAAAATTGTTTCTTCTCAAGAAAAATAAATTTGAAAGTTTATTACGTACGTGCACAAAGCCAGTTCGTAATTAAACACATTCAAAGTTTACATTTTTTTTACTTGTTTTCGTACGTAGAATGACACTATTAATTGCTTACGCAAATTTAATTCATAATTAATTAAAAGTTCATGTATACTTGACACATTTCCAAACTCCACTGTCGAGAAAACGGAGCGTTATAATAAATTTTGTTCTATATTTCTGAATTACTTTTTCATGCAGATTCGCGTTCTTCGTACCACCAGTTCGATAACGCTCTGTATAAATGATAAGACTGGTATGGAAATGATGAAATAATTACCGAATTAGTACTGAATTACTTTTAAGCTTGTCTGTTTTAATATATATATATATATTTTCTATTGTATTGAAAAATTTTTTTCATACAAATGCGAAGAGAGAAGAGAATTATATTATAGACAGACTTTGATACCATAAAAGGAAACCGTGACTCAAGAAAGTTTAGGAAAATATCTTGTGTGTAGAATAGATATTGTACGTAATAACTGTTTAAATAACCACATCTGTCAGAGTTAGGCAACCCTTGTTTAAATATCGTGACACGTAAAGAATACAGAGCCATTGTACCCCATTTGTGTTTGCTATATACATACACATATTTGATTCATAATTTTTTATAAATTACATCTAATTACAAAGTTAAACTTTGTCACAGATACTACTGATATATATCCGATCTATAGTTTACATCATGAATTTGACTCGTTGATTACGACAAGTAGCTAAATTATCACTAGATTGTGAATATCTATGGTACTTTATACTCTTTGAATATAAATAACAAAGTGCTATACTTTGGATATTTTAAATGATATACGCATATTTTCGATTTCTGAATTTTTTATAAATGTATACAGGTAATCTAATTATTACATTATTTTCTTAAAAGAACTAACATGTGTGATATAACAGATTCAAGCAAGATATAAAATTGTATAAACTGAGTTAATAAAATATACTTCTGTGAATCAAAATTGCGGATGATGCAAAATGAAACGATAAAGGATTTATTTATTTAAACAGTGATCAATGAAGTAAATTTTACAGCAGTATACCTTGGTACAAATTGATAAAAGATTTATCATAAAAATATTATCGCTAGCAATTCTAAGTGAGGCACCGAAAGGTATCAAATAGACTTCGAATACGAAACACGCACACACATTCGTATCTACGCTCTAAACCGATTCTTCAATTTGTAGCGCATATAGAAAACAAAAGTAAATTTATTTATTTAATAGTTACTATACTTTATGAGATTACTTACGTATTTTTAGGTTAGTTTTGTGTATTTTCGTCCCATAAGAATATATGGAAAGAATGTTTTCCACAGTCCAAGAAAATATAAGATTAGTTGTAATAGGCGCGGCCGACTATAGTGCAGTGAGTGAAACATTTCACGAACGTTGTCCAAGTAAACCTAAACCCAGGCGATCAACAGTGAACAAAATTTTAGACATATTTAATGAAACTAGAAGCGTGATAAGAAAGAAGCACCGGCGTCACAGTTGACCAGAAACGGACGAGATAAACGTATTGGCTGCATTTACCAATTGCCACACGACATCCATTTGGGCAGTGGCAATCAACAGTGGACTTCCCAACTCCAGTGTCTACAGTGTTCAACAAACAAATAGGTTCAAAGCGTACAAACCTACAAGTGTACAGAAACATTCCAATCGCGATTTCGGCCCTCATATTGAATTTCCATAAAGGATATCTAGCAACATTGCTAGTGGTTCTCATTTCGTGCGTAATTTCATAATTACGGTCGAATGTATTTTCTGTACGAATGGAATGTATGCGAGAATTTAACGAGAATTCAAGAATGTGTGAAAATATTGGGTCGGGTCGGGACGAGAATTTTTCTCGGGATCGAGTCGGGTTCTCGAAAGCATCTCGTAATCCGAGATTGTCATGATTCCCGAGAAAGTCGTGATTCCCGAGACTTTCCGGGTTCTTGAGAATTCTACAATTATATAATTTTATACATAGGCTAGAATACGAAGAAGAAACAATAACGAAATATGTGGTGGATATAATATTTTATTATAAAATATATTGTATTATATCAAATTTTATAATTCTCGAGAACCCGGACAATCTCGAATTACAAGATACTTTCAGATCCCGACCCGACTCAACCTGTTCTCTTCACAACCCGTCCCGAGTATCGGGTTTCCCACATTTTCAGATTCTCGCGCGCATCTGGTGAAAATAACATTCAGTATAGGATGTCTGTCATAATGTGATGTGAAATACATAATCGCCAAATGATTGAACCACTAACTTTTTTGATAGTGCTATTAATGGAGACATTTATTTACAATTTTAAGAAACACGCGTGTCCACTCTTTTAGAAAATATGCCACTTGCATTAAGTACAAAATTATAGTTTCAACAAAACAATGCCCATTCTCACGTTGCTGTACAAGTACGAAATTGGTCGAATATTAATTTTCACCTTCTAACAAATTAGGTCTGGCGATCCTATTTCCGAATCATATTTTTCCGCGTGTGACCTTTTTTGGCGATACTTAAAACAAAAAAAAGATTTCAAGTGCATGTGAAACAATAACAATAGAAATACCAAAAACTGCAGAGCAAGAGTTCTTAAAAAGGATGGAAAGTTGTATTGTAAACACATACAAGGTGCTGTTTAAGTGGTAATATTTGTCACACACACGGATACGTTAGCGTAGAAACTATCGTAGCGTGATTCTACGCTTCCTCTATATCGGTGGAAATTTGTAAAAAGAAGTTTGTGCAAAATCGACCTTGGACACGATTTTCAAAGAAAAAATTTTTATTGCAGTATATCCTACTCCTCACGGGGAACAAAAGTCTCAAAGGAACCATGAATTGCAAATGATGCCTTCTCCCAGAAAAAAAATGTTAAAGTTTCAATAATTCCTAAACTGGCTTTATTCACAATGCGTCTACATCCTGCGATCAGATGCAGAGAAAGTAACACATATTGTTGCACGCAGATGACCCAGATGCTCCATTATGTATTCCACATCTTCCTTTCTTTGTTCCTTCTTTCTTCTTCTTTTTCTCTTTCTGTACATGTTAAACAGTCTCGAACTTGCGTTTTCACATGACCGCCAAGTTTTTCCCCAAGATTCTGTATTGTTTTTGTATAACACATAAGTGCATAAACATCTGAAGTTTATCGATAAACAAAAGTTTTAACACTTATTAGATTTTCCGCAAAATTTTACATGTATAAATTTGTAACATGTAAAATTTTCCATCCGACTTTTTTATAAAACGTCGTTTTTGAGTTCAAACTTTAAACGCTTCATAATTGTATTATCATTAAACAGTTATCGGAATAAGTAGTAAGGAATCCACAAATGACTATTTTTAACGATTCTAGGGCTAGATTCTCTAACTAAAAGGTTATATAATTATAAATGTTTATAATCCTTAAAAATTATATTTTATAAAAAGTTAAATCAAGAATTCCTTTCCTTGTGTATTCTTGTATATTATTTTTTATATCATTATTAATGGGTTATTCGAATAACTAAGGTTCGCGTGCGGAGACACTACTATACTTAAAAGAACGAGCTTAACTTTTATTTGACAATTTTCTAGATGCGTCACACATTGAAGGATCGACTTAGAGCGTAGATATGAATATGTGTGCGAGTATTCTATTCAAAGTCTATTCAATATCATTTGTTACTTCGCTTAAAATTGTTATTGACGATATTTTTATGACAAATCTTTTATCAATTTGTACTAAAATATGGTGCTATAAAATTTGATCGTTCATTGTTTCATTAATAGTCTTATTGTTCCATTGAAGTTTCTTTATATAATATTGTGAAAAGTCAGTTGAGAGATTTTTAGAACAATTTTCCAGCAATAAAATATTTGTGGCAAGTAACAAGAATTCTTCATTGTCGGCAAAACGCCTATGCAATAAGATTGAGACACGAGTAACTATATTTTTCCTTCTTCAACTGCTGGATATTTACTTTTCGAGATGTCTAGAATGATATTTTTGACACGTCTTATTATCAATGAATTGCATTTATACTTTTAGTAAAAGGGTCCTGAATCATTATTTTTGGATTATTCAAGAGCATTGGAGCATTTAAGAACCATGGCGTACGTTATGGAACTTAAATGTTGTTGCCTCTAAGACGTTTTGCATTCAAAAACAACTTAATATTGTAATCTGAACAAACTTGTATCATCTCTTTGAAATCTTAGTTATGAAGTTATACAGTGAGTTTTTCATAAGAATTCACACAAATAATACCAAAAATAAATGAAATTTTTCATTTTCAAAAAATTTTTCCTAATTTCGTTTTTTTTTTAATTTCTGTGGTAGAAACAGATCTTAGCGAATTTAAAGAAATTTTATAGTTAACATTTATATGTTTGGAAAATGTCTTATCTATAAAAATATAGAAATAATTTCATTAATGAAAGTTAAAAAAAGATAAGTAGCTATATAAAAATTATATAATTATATAGAAATATAAGTAACAATTATAGATAATTTCATATGTAGATAGAATCATATAGAATTATAAATAAGTTTTATTTCTTTAATCTTATCTTATTTATATCATAAATAATATTCATACCTTTAATATGGTAATAATTTTTAATACATTTTTTTTAATTTTTCTATCATAAATAAAATTAAGTTTCACGAAACGTTATAGCATGCTTAAAATTTGTATTTGTATAACGATTGATTTCAGATAGGACATTATTTCTCACCTCACCCTATAAGATATCTCTTATAAACCATTACAATGTCTTTGCAAAATTTGTTGAAATACAAAATCTTTGTTACAAATACTGTGATAATTGGAATTTTCAAGAAGTTTAATTCGAGAGCGGTATAATTTTTCTAGGAACAAAATAAATAGGTTTATGAGTTTCTAACAATTTATTTGATAATACTGATAACTTATAGAATATAATAAAGTTGAAATTTTATAATAATATACGATTGAAAAGTATGAAATATATCTTGGCTATGATGGTTTGAAAATTTGAATAATAATGTGATATTTATTTCTCAACAGATTTAAATTAAATGTGTTTTTCGATACATATAATTTATAAATTAAAAATTTTAAAAGTATGTCGGTAAATTTAATTATCCTCGTTTCTTCAAATTTGTAGTTTAAACGTTATAAAAATCGAAGTTTCAAAGTTTAAATTACATGTAAATTCAGAAGTATTCAGTTTTTCTTATTTGTTACAGTGAGCTGTTACAGTGAACAAGACAATTTACTTGCTAGTAGCAGCTACAGCGAAATTGCAATCGTATTTCATCGGGCTACAATACGTTTGACATAATAACGACTCGCATTTCCCAAGTATGCAAACCCATAAACATAACTAGCACAATCAGTTGGAATCGTTCTTGGATACCGACATCTTGTCGGCAATTAGTTGTTATGCATTCATAGACGCCTGGTCGGGATTTACAGTTACATTCAGTGTATACAGTTATACGGCAATGGCTGCAGTTACATCGATCCATGCGCAACCATTCGAATCATGACTTCTATGCATACTATATAAGGAAACGATAATTCCTAACTAACGACAGAAAGCCACACTAATAATTTCCTTGTTAATGGGGTCACTTTAAAATAAACTCATAAAAAGCAGAAGAATACCGATCAACCATTAATAACTTTAATCAATGCTTGATTGCACAAATAAAACATATAACTTTAAAAAAATTGAAGAAGAAACGATTATTTAAAAATGTGCTAAAAGAACAACATAATTTGCTTAATCAAGTATCATTAAGTAATTGAGTGTAATGATAATATACTGGCAAACCTGTACCTATTGAGCACTTGTGATAATCATATAGCCTACTATTATAAGGTACTACATATTACTCTAGGTAACACGTAATAATTGAAGTCGTATCATTAAAAATAAAAACCTGGCCAGCTCATTGCATTAACATTTCGATACGTTCTCTCTTATGCCAGTACTTCTTCTGTTCTGTTGGATGAATTTTTTGGATGAAGGAATTTCTAACGAAGGCAAGGAAGGCAAGTCTCTAACAGCTATGAGGTAAAAATGGTAGAATATTTGACTCAAATCGTGAACTTGAAATTTATCCAATCAAATGCAGACTCTTTGAAAGTGTTAAAATTCTGAAAGTTTTTTATTTTTTTCGTTTCGTATTGGTATACTATATTAGAAGATGATTTCAGTGATGTTGCATACTTGTGACGAACGTAACTCTACTCGAAAAAGTATGATTTCCTGAAGAAGCGAGAAACTGTTTTTGAATATAATTAAATCAAATTTATGAGTAAAAGGAATAATGCTCATAAAACTGTACTTTCTTTATTTGTAATTTTTAAGCCGCAACAGCGAACCTTGTAGTGAGGGCTCAGTTTTTAATAAGACGCATTAGTAGAATACAGCACAATGTTACATAAATCAGGAGCGAGATAATTGCTCTCTGCCAGCCAAATTATAAAGACAAATGAATGAGATTTTCAACTAGTCAACGAGCGTCGTTACAACATTTTCATAGTGATAGCCAGAACATCGCGTTTTTAGAGTTGTGCCGATTTTGTGGTAACATGTATCATCTCATTTATCTGGTCTCATAATAAAGTAATTTATTTCTAAATTATTACCTGTGATTTTACCGTCGGCGCATAACACTGAAATTATAACGTTTTCAAACAGATGAGATATGCCACTTTTTAATCCAATCTAGACATGCAACTTCGCTAAAAATAACAGAACTCCGTATTGCAGAATGTGAAATTCAATGTGTACACTTAGTCTGATTACTCTTATGGCATAAGCATTTGTGTGGTCGTGAGAATCCATTTGTTAGCGGAGCGGTAGCGTTATGTATTAGCGACGTCGACAATTCAATCACGATTCAAAGGCAAATGTGTAATATCAGATGATTAAAATGTTATATGTTCTGTAACGTTGAATTTTCTTTAGTTGAAAAATATGACAAGGAAAGTGAATGATACTATTTGAAAAATACGACATAATTCCTATTTTTTTTTAATATGAAAATTTTGCTCGAAACATTATCTTTTATTAAACTCTCCGAAGCAGCTTAGATATCGTGCCGACCTAGCGCGTTACTCTGCACATTTCCATTAGAGAAAACTATTCATATCAAATTTTATCCTCCTCGAAGCCATTCGACATTTATCTGAAATATGCTTTACTAAAATCACTTATTACGTTCGGTTGTGTGCTCCATCTTGTATAGAAAACAAAACATCTGTGTAATAGCTGTATAAAAAGAGACCTGTATAAAAGTTAATGAAAATTGAAATACATCGAACAGTTCGTTTTTCACTATTAGATACCTACTTATTCAGACGAATATCCCAACAGTGCAAAACATTGTAGTGGATCTATCAATTGGATATTTCATACGCTCTCTAAATCACCCAAATCCTGACGTCATTCAAACCACCTCACACATACCTAACAGAAGACTCAACGTAACCATCCGTTATACGTAATAGACAGTTAAACTCATTTTACCCTTCTTGTTACTGACTTACATAACCCTTATATTAACTGCAATAACAATCCACGCTAAAAGGAAACATAAAGCAGGATGTGTACAATTGTAAAAGTTCAAGCAACAATTTACAACTATTAGCTACCTTAGTTAAACTATAAAATTGACATTTTTATATGTAACAGTTGATGAAAGACAACTTGTTTTATAAAAGCGGTTTCCATTTTGGAGAAGTAAAATATTCGAAATCATTGAAAATTATTAAAATTATCAAAAGGAATTGTTCTCAAATATTTTTTTTCATGTATTTAGTATTGCCTTATATGTATATGGCTGTGTACGTACATGGCAGCAGTATCTTATTATAAAATAAATATTAAACATTCAGTCCTAAAACAGATATGTCTTTATGGAAATCTTAACTTCTTATAGCCTTTTATAGCGTTTTATATGTATAATAAATAAGTTAATTAATCCTGTATTTTTTATTTACAGCATACATATAACCTAAAATATTCCAAGGACAACTGTATAGTAACAGTGTGTGCAATAATAAATATCAAAATTGTACATTATACGAATAGAGAAATACAAAAAGTCGGCAAATCTAAACTTAAAAGTAAATATATCGATACGTGGGAGTAAAAAATATTTGTAAATATATTCTATATACATTCAAATGTAATAGTATTCCAGGAGTAACGTAAGAAACGTTGAAAGTAAATCCAGCATTTAATCCCACGTTGGTGGTGCTTATATCTACTGACATAAGAAACATTGAAACAGGAATTTCAATTTTAACTGGGCAACTTTATTTATGGCTCGACAACTCATTCATCAGAGAAACATTATCGACGCGCGGGTACATCTTAACTTATGGTTCCATATTTCTACTTGCGATTATATTACTTAATCTTCCATTAATCCGTAGTCAGTAATCAGATATTGTTTGAGATATAATTATGGTTATATGTGTGGTGAAAATGAATGCATTCCACATATTTTCTATCGCACTTAACATATTGGTCATAAGATATTTCAAAATATGCACACTTTGTTCGGTTTACGGACATACTAACATTTGTTTAATTATTCAAAACGAGAAAAATTTCTTTGTATGGAATTTATTTGATTTAATGGACGAAAGAATATTTAATTTTGTTTTAAAATTATTAATAATCATATAGGGAACACACGAATTTCACTAATCTTAATATAAATTGTCAAGGCAACATTCTGACTAATTCAGCTTCTATGTCAGTATAATTGCCGCTGAGCTTTAGTTTCCAAAATATACATAAGGATATTTTTCATACCACGTACTGCATTTTTTTAATTTCTTTAGTTTTTTATTCTTAACTCGTATTCTAAGAAGTATTTTTATGTACGTCTTAGACACTAAAGACGAATAACGTTTATACAATAGGTAATACCATACAATTTCATGAGTATCTTCGATTTTTTTGAAACTGTAATGTATTGAAAAGAATTGTTTAAAAAGATAAAATATCATTTTAAAAAATGTTGCAAATGATTTCAAGTACTTTTAATTTCACTTCAAAACTAAACTTAAACCTAACTTAAAACTAATTATAGAAATGGAAATTAAGGGAGTAAACAGGAAACAGTTAAGAAAGAACTTTAATTTAATATTTATTGATAATAGATTCAAATAAACGAAAATAACAAATATAAAATGAATAAAAAGATGGAACTTATTAATTGTCTGAGTTGCTAGCGATTTGTGCTCAGTAGCTTTTCAATTTCTTTATCATAATTGTGAATCTCATTTATGGCTTGAGATAGAGAGATAGAGAGTTGTTGCTACAAGCTCGCAATTATTTAGCCTTTTGCATACAAACTGTTTCGTTCGATAAAGGTAAACATTTATTATTATATATTAGATATCTGTCATTATAAAAACCTTTGTGAACTGCTGATTATAAAATGACTAGTGAAAATATTTAATTCATTACTTATTATAATTGTATGATAAAAGGTATACGTATATATATATATATATAATGAAATATTGACACTTGTTAGATTGAAATATTTATATATATACATAAAAATCTTTTATATTGTATAAATTTAGTTTAAAATAATGGACACATGATTGTAGTTTCAATTGAAATGACAGCATCCAGTATTACATCTCTATAAGTACCAGTTTTCAGATAACTTGTTCTAACAGCAGAAGACCACTAGTCTTATGAGGTAAAAGCTACGGAAGTATAATATTTGTGTTGCGTGTTAACGAGAAAATAATGATAGGAAAATCACGTGAGAGTGAACGAGACGAGATGATAAGTTCAACTTCTCAGCAATTATTTAAAGAAATGATAAACGACACAGGATGTTCTGGAAGGACTATTCCAAGAATGAACTGTGATGAGCACACCAGTATGATTGTTACATTGTTTCGTGTGACTACATGAATCTATTAATCGGAATGACCAACTCATTCCAACATGTAACTATTTCGTGGAAATTCTGCGTCGGTATGAGATCTACAAAAAAGGTACGTGATATAATTACTGAATGAAACACTTTAGAATTACGTTATGGGACGAGAATATTTCCTACGTTGGATATATGATATATAGTGTAGTTATATATGAAAGGAAATAATTAAAGATAATATCATCGTTTGTAAATAATGAATATTTCGATTTTGTTCCAAGATTAGACATTTTTAATATAGTTTGCCCTTAAATTTATGAACTGCTAAATATATTTTTCTGGATGTTTGAATATTTTTATTAATTGCAATTTCCTTTAGAATGCATAAATAAATGGGTATAAATTATAAACATTAACGAATGATGAAATTAAAGCAACATGCAAAAAAATAAGTGACATAACAAAATAAATCAAATAGAGTTTTTGATCATATCATCCTAATATTTATCACCCTAATTTTTTTATGTGGACATTCGATCTATTCCATAATAAATGAATGTTCCCATTTAAAAAAATAATATATTTGCAAAATTTATTTTTTTGCATTATTTATATTTATGCATTGTTGGAATTGGAGAAGAAATATAATTGCGAATATGAAGCCCATTTTGAACCATTCATCATTTTTTCCCAAGCGTTTTCTTCTAACGTCAACTGAAATAAAATATATACATAAATTAAAAGAAATTAGAAAAAATGAT
Organism: Bombus confusus; assembly: GCA_014737475.1. Classification (NCBI taxonomy): domain Eukaryota; kingdom Metazoa; phylum Arthropoda; class Insecta; order Hymenoptera; family Apidae; genus Bombus; species Bombus confusus. The sequence continues at coordinate 175,619 of JACXIV010000076.1, read as the reverse complement.
TTTTATTTAAAAATTTTTAATAAACAGCAACAAATTTTTTTAACTGGCCGTGGAATAAGTTAGTAAGCTATATAAAAACCATTAAAAAGTGATATGACTTGTTACAGTTGAGTGATTCTACTTACGTATCAGCTTCGTCGTAATATAAAACAATTTTACTTTTTTTGTAGTTTAATTCTCTTAGTACCTTTTCGATGATATAGAAAAGAATAGTTGCAGTTGTTTACTACCCTATTTGCACTTTTGTATTATTTAATTATGTTATAATTCTATTGATCCAACATTTTCACATATCGATAAATAAACAAGTTAATAATCATTTAATCTGAAATCGTGTTAATTATATATGAAAATCAAAAACAGCGTTGGGCATTACTCAGTTTTTTTGAATAAATATTTATTCCAAGATAAAGTTATTATCCGAACAAATTAGTTTTAATCAAATATTTCATCCACATAATTATTATTCATTAATCCTATGAAGTTCGTCTCCAATAATAATAATTTGCAAAATTATTCAAATAATGATACGAATAAGTACTTTTACCGACCAGTGTATGTCTTAGCATTAATTTATTAAAAAGTAATAAATTTTGTGTTTTAACGTTTGAGAAAAAGCTAATTGCATAATAAAACTTGAAAGAAATGTGGAACAGGTTTGGTAATTCAGTATCATACTTCATGCATCTGCGATATAATACTATAATATAAACAAATTTTTATTCGAATAAATACTTATCTTTAGAAATTTTTATTTTACGAGATATTTATCCGTTAGTGACGAATAACGCTTTATTTCTTATTTTTACCCGTTATCTGTTATCTAGATAAAAATTTACGTAATCCTACTAAAAGATTTAAGATATTTTATTTGATGACAAAAGAAACTTGGACTTTTTCAATAGCATACATATTTGTGCTTTTACATATTTTGGATTTGCACATATATGTGTGTTTGTTTTTTGAACTTCTACACATATATGTATTATATACTTATATATATATACTGTCAGAAAAATAGCTTTAAGTAACTGTATAGACATGAATGTTTTATCGAATTCATTTAAAAAGTGCCAGGTGCAGCATGAATTTAACACAGTTGGCAACTTTGGTCGGCACTCTAATTAAGCGTTTCAATTTTTCGAATGAGTTGGACAAGGCTTATTATTTTAATATCTGATTCAACCTATATTGTATAATAATTCCCATACGTAATGAAGAGGATTTAAAATGGGAAGCCGAAAAAATTTAATTTAATCTTTTATCGATAATGTAGTAAGTATGATAATGTAATACGTACTTATTAATAATTCGTAACTACTTGTACTTTATCATTAAAATACATTACACAATTAATATTTAATATGTATTCAACAATATACTAAAATAATACTTTAATGGAACTATACTGCTGTTATAGCTATGCAACCATCTAAAATTTTCAATTCTTATAACGCGGTGTATAAGTTAACGAATGGTGTCGGGTTTCAAGTTTCTCACTTATCGATATACTCGTATGATACGTTTAACCTATAACTGATTAGTTACGCCTATTATTTAGTTCTATCTGTTAAGTGAAGCGGAAACTTGAAAAAGCCTGTAAAATCATTTTCGTTGATAAAGACAAAACAACTACATTGCATTCCAGACAAGGTAGTTACTGGACAAGCCAGTACGACTGTACGACATAAATTAAGTAGAATACATAACTTGCCAACTACATAGCGTACATTGGTCTAGGCCCCGTTTTCCTTCAGCTTTGACCAATCTAATCGATGGACCTTTATCTCAACCGCAATGAAAATAACCGGCCAGGCAAATTCTTCCTACAGCAGCTAAGCAAAATTCCTGTGCAACTTTCTATGATAGGTGACAAGTTACATATACTGACAGCGAGCGTTATTTAAAATCACACATCTTGATACTAGCAACATTTTTGTTTGTAAAATGCATTTATTTTGTAGGCTGCCCGAAATAAGGTGACATAACGACGCGAAATCAATGTTCGAAACGAAAAAAGAAACGGATACAAGAAAAGTTTCGAAAAGATATGAGTTTGCTAGTGAACGTGTCAAAACTAGGACATGGTACAAGAAACAATGGAAATACCAACAGAAAATTGTTCGATAATCCAAATATCAAAGTGTTCTTCCGAAGCTTTCACTAATCATCGAAAATAAGAAGCACGGATCAAGATCTAATGATGGTATGTTTAGTCCAACCGAGTGAATATTCGCTCTTCCTCCACTCTAGTAAAATTAACAAGTGAAAGTGTACATGGACACTCGTCCGCTGTTCGACAAAAGGATAAGCAAATAATTTCATGGCGCATTCTTGCTACTACAGGGCAGCTTAAATGAAATAGGAATTTGGACACGCAAATGGAAGATAAATTTGAATACAAATAAATCAATACACGTAATCTTTAGAAATTGACGTGTGCTAAATACATCAGTTGCTATTAACAATGAAAACATACCAAAAATAAATGTGACTAAATACTTGGGAATGTATTTAGACAAAAGACTGACCAGAAAAACTCACCTCATAACCAAAAGAATTTTGACACCAAATGAACTGGTTACTTCGATATAAATCACCATTAACACTCAGCAACAAGCTGCTATTATACAAAATTGCGATAATACCAATCCGGACTTATAGGATTCGACCGCGTGACTGTGACGAACAGTCAAATATAGGCATAATAGAAAAGCAAAGGCAAAAATAGACATAATATAAAGAACTTTAGACAATACAGTGAAACCCTATACGAAAACCTACACATTACATATGTTTGAGACTAACACTTTACCAAATCATACAATGACCGACTGTAAACGCACCCAAATGAATTGGCAAACAAACTTCTTAACGACAAAGACTAGATACGAAGTCTCAAGAGCCAAATCAAATGATTTAACGAAAAGCCTATAAAACTGACCATATCAGACGCGCAAAGCGATAGAAAACGGGGACGCTATTCAGGGTCTCCCTTGCAAATGTCAATATTTCATACGTCCGAACTGCTGATAAATTCCACAGAGAGTCTATTGTAGTTACATTACATTAATTAAAAAAAATTGTTGTACGTATTTTAGTTAAGTTTGAATGACAGTTTCGTTCATCATGAAGGCATAGCCGAACGGCGAAAAAATTCATTTGTTAATTTTACTAGAGTGGAGGAAGAGCGAGCATTCTCTGGCTTAGGCTAAACATACCGTTAGAGAATTTGGCGTTACCCTAAAGACAATTAGCTATGAAATAAAGATGCAACAATTCGTGCAATATCGTTTATCGATAGCACAGAAATACGTGTAACTATAAAACTGGTTCCATATGCCTATTTCATTGCACAAAAGTACCTATACATGGAGCAGATGTTATTAAGAAAACTATGTATAATCCATGTAGCAGAACTTTCAGAAATGAAGACAATATATTGTTCAAAGAACATCATATGTGTAAAATATAGAGGATCAAAATAAGTACAGATTTATTTGAGTCGCTCAAAAGCCAGATTGGTTAATTCCATAAATTTGGAGTATATAGAAAAATGACACGTATATAGAAGCACTGTTTTTTTTTAATTTACCATTTATAAAATAAAATTTGCGGTTATTCGTAATAAATAAATGTATGAAAGTAAGATTTCTTTTTTGACATGTTGCGATAATATGAAATTGATAAATGTATAGAAAGTGGAGTTGATCAGTTAGGCTTCTCAGAGACTCGTTTAATAAGTTCGTTCATATATAAATAGCGGAGAAGGAAGAAAACGGATAGAAACATGTTAAATTTAACGACGTTACCAGCGGATTACTTGACCGAATCAGACGTTGAAACGGAATCTGAAATTACCATATCATCGTCAAATATTGAAGTACAAGGTAATTTAATAGTATTCTACTGATAATTCTAATAATTTATTTAAATCTCTTATTTAGAGAGAACAATAAAGTTTTTGCGATTTTAAGAGCTCTTGCTCACTTAAAATTCATTCAGAACGACCTGGCATGTCAAAATTAGCATAAATCTCAACTTTTATTAACGATAACCCTTTAACTATTGAGTTGATATGATATGAGGTTAATTTCATCTAAATCTTCAAAATTTCAAATAAACACATCAAAGGATCGACAAAATAAAATTAAAATAAATAATTAAGCTGTTTCGTATGTGGTCTAGTCTAAGAGTAATGTATTTTCTGCTAGTAATAACCTTAAATGTAACGGGTGGCATAAAGGATTGACGCACCAGGTCTTTGATTGCCTATTTCCGCGTAAACAATACGAATTTTATGCAAAATTATTCAAGAAGACGGGATGCTTATCTGCCATAAAAATAAATTTCTGCATTTCGTGGAAATCCGTTGCGACTCCACCCAGCGTGGAGCGGAAATGTATCCGCGAGCGAAACAACGACGTGGGTCTTACGTTCGATTAACTGTATCGAAATTTGCATAATTCCCGCGGTTACCTGATGCTGTTATATCCCGTAAAACGCTACGTTGTTTTGTTCATCGCGAAATTATTTGAATAAGACAGAGATTGACTCGTGCGTCGAACAAAAACTCGAACCATTCAAAAGATCGTTTGAAAGTTCTTAGAACTTATAAAACACATTGGGCTATTGGACACGGATGAAGTGAGCAAATAAAACTTGATAAAACTTTCAATTTTTATAATTTACAGAAGATAATAGATACGTACTTGTTAATAAGATACACAACTTTTTGTTTTTACATACGAGAAAGCATTTGTCCAAATTCATTCAAACAATGTCCTGTGTAATTTCGTTACTAATTCTAAGACTTTTTTGAACGAAAATGTTATTTAAAGTACTTGAAAATACTATCATATCGTCAGAGGTTACCGTATTATGCAAAAATGGATGTTTTGATTCCGTATGAAGGCATATACTAATTATTAGTTCCCACTTTTTAAACATTTTTTACAGTTTGTACATGATAAGAAACTGTTATATAATGCACATGTGTAGCGGACTAACTAAAACATTTAATTCCTCATTATTGAAAACTCCTTTTAGCAGAATACATGGTTTATTTCTATTATTTGTATTTCCGGATATAAATTTTTCATTTCTTTGTTTTCCTTTCAATATAAAAATCATAATCGTCCAATTGAATATATTGCTTCGTCATACGTGCAACATTTTATCTTTGTTAATACAAATATTGTAATATTCTACTTGTGCTTTTTATTTGTACAAATATTATAGATACTTTGTAATAAGCATCTCATGTCATTTTAAGTGCGTAATAAATAAAAGCAGTAAAGAATTCGAATTTGATTTTGATCTATTATTTGTTTTGATACTTTGCAACTTTTTGCTCTATATTAAAATAATTAAATTTTAAGGTAAGCTTTTTTCTGTTTTTCAGTAATGTAAATAAATCAACAAAAGTCAATTCAAAATCAATGAAAATCAAATCATATTTGAAATATGCTATAAATTCATAGTCAACTAATATTTGCAGTAACAATATTCGTATACTTTCCTTCTTTTAAATACAAACTCTGTATCTTCCTTTCTTTTTTAACAAATCCAATTTAAATATTGCATCTGTTTCCCTATTGCTGCAAATCCTTTAATGTATAAAAACACCTATAATATTGCATTTGATTAGTTTCAAACTTCGAATTGTACGATAAATAATATTTGACAGCATATTTGGCCAATAAAATCCGAAAGATTTTATGCGTTTTTGATATCAACCAATTGATATGCAAAAACGTAACATGTACTTACGCGTAGACTGAAAAGCGCAACGTTATAGCCGGCAGTTTGAACGCAAGCTGCTCGGTCCACTGTATAATTTCGTCAATGAAATCAATGCGATAGCGATCGCAACGTTACCAAACCATCATTTCTATCGTGGTGTGCGGTTGTACATTAATTTACCGTTGGTCAAGATCCATGTAGTGGTATGAAACCAGAGATCACCTGCTCCTAACTTTTTTGACGTTGTATTATTCTGCCTGACCACATTGCAACTATAATTGCAACTGTAAAAATCATCCTTACCGCTTACGGCCATTTCGAAATTTCAGAACGCAAGAATCCGCGATCCCTTGGTTCAAGACGCGTTCCTAATCAACACAAGCATATTTTTTCGATCATTATTTGAGAACTAATAGTTACAAATTGTATCTTTTAATACTACTAAATATTACTTATATTTCTCTATAGTTTTTATGCAACAATTAGTTCTACAGTACAAATTTTAATATCTTTATCGTATTCCGATATGGGTGCCGTGCTAGTCAAAACTAATTTTCATTAAATGGCCACTAATAATACAGGGCGTCTCAAAAAACTAGAATGAAACAGGAGCATATAATATTCATCAAAACAGAGAAAAAAGTCTTAATAAATAAAAATAAATACAAATAACTACTTTCTGAGTTACAAGATGTTTTTAACTATAAACTTGTAACAGCACAAGAAACATTATTCAAAGTTTAAATGTTATTTTTAATTTTATCTTTATTTATAAATGTTATTTTTCAGTTTACTTTTATATTATTTAAATAACAGCTTTATGAGGAATTGTTATTACATAGATTTGGGTTTTGATTCATTGATTGATTCACACAGATTAGTTTTGTATGTTCTGTATTTCACCACCTTGTACAACCATTACAACATATCGGATACAGAGATAGAAAAATATAGCGGACGGGGAAAAACAAAAGAAAACGCAAACAGTTGCACTAACTCTGGACATAGAAACTACTGATCATACCAACATGACATTTATCTCAACAGGAATAGCTTATTATCGACTGGAAACCCTATTTATATGCTATGTACGTGCGTATAATACTATTCAAAAGTTTCAAATTATCTATTAAACGAAAATGCTCTACTTTCATGAATGGATGTAAAGATATTTGATATTATTTTCATTGTTTTGTAATTTCTTTAAAAGTGTTAAATTTCCGAGTTCTTTCGGGGATCTTGTCTAATAATTGTTCGGTAGAATTATTTCATACCATCTATTATCCTATTTTCCAAACAATTTATCCAAGTTCTTGAATTTCTTTCTTCTTATAACTGAATCGTTTTATACCGTCTTATATCCGTCTTTATATCGTCTTTTATGATATTTGTCTTATTGTTAGAATTAATTTTTTATTGTTTATTATTCATTTATTAGTTTTCTAAAAATTAGTCTATTGGTTTAAAAATTATTTTTGCTAGCCAGAAGGAATTACAAAAAAGTTGGTCTCCATATAACAGCGTTACTTTCTAAATAAAAAAGATTAGTTACTATTAGGTAGTCAGTATCTAAAACTTTAGCACGATATTGTACCCCATTACACATTTCTATACAGGGTGTACTGAGAATCGTAGTACAAACCGAACGAAAGTGATTCCCCATGCAAAAGCAAGTCGAGAATGTAAGAGACAATTTTCAATAGTAGACTTCACTCTACAAAAAATCGACTATGCAATTTAAAGGTGACCATAGTCGGTTGAACGGGTTTCTTCACACTTAGGAAGTGTGCTTGGTGATACAAGCTGAAAGGAAGTGATTTCTTGTGCAAAGCACGAAAGTATAGAACGACAAATTTTCTACAAAATCAATTATGAAGTTCCGTGTACTGAGAACGTGACGGAACTTCTTAGTCTGTTTCCTTGAAAATGTCGCCAGGCAAAGTTTTACACATCTTGATGCAAACATCGTTTATTCTCACACATTATATTTATATTTTTTAAAATATTTTTCTGTAGAGTAATATCAAGCAACAAAGTCACATATTTAAGCTAACGCTCAAATCGCGTTGAGTGCACTCGTTCTCGTCAGCCATATAAGTACTATACATGCCCAGCGCTGTTTGGGCCAAAATCTTCATCACGCATCATATTTGTTAAAGCGCGAGAAAGGATTAAGCCAACGCTCATACCGCGTTGAATGCACTCGTTCTCGTCCGATCACGAAAGTTAAGCAACGCTGGGCACGGGTAGTACTTAGATGGGTGACCGCTTGGGAACTCCGTGTGGTGTTGGCTCTCTTTTTATTTTCTTCTTTCAATCTTTTTTCCTTTTTTTAATAATCTATGATCGGATACACCAAATCGAATATATATTTCTAATACGGTTATTAACATACATTGTATCATTCTCTCANTACACGTAGAAGCAAGCTAGCAGGAGTTGAAACTAAAGTACGTAAAACTGAAAGAAGTCACGTTTCTTGAAGTGCAGAAATTTTATGATAACGGATTAATAATATTGTTATTCTGAATTTTTTACTTCCGTTGTACGAGGAATCGTCCCCATTCGATCTAACTATGAACAAATCCGTTCAGCCAACTGTCATTACCTCTCCTATGCATGTGCACTTGGCGAAACTTCATCATCGATTTTTTCGAAAATGAAATCTTACGTCAAAATTGTCACTTTATGTTTTCGACTGACTTTTTCGTGGGCAACCATTTCTTTTCGGCTTGTACCATGATTTTCGATACATCCTCTATGTATAATAAAGTAAAATAGCAAAAAGAAAATATTATTTAAAAAGTCATAAGAAACATCTATCGTGGTCAATCCTCTAATGAACGCAGAATGCGAAGTATATGCGTGTGATTACGAATCGATGACACACAATAGAACTTTTATGATTTTCTGGTAACAGCGAATATATTAATAATTAATGCTACGAGGATGATGTTTTTTGTTTCTCAATAGCATTGTCATTGTAGCGAGTTGAATACACTGCGAAATAAGTACAAAGCCTGTTCGAAATCTTTTAACAAAAACATTCGCATATAACTAGAACCACGCAGCCCAAAGCCGTGTTATTCAAGGATCAGCTGTAATTCGTTAGAAATTATTAGATTGTGAATATCTATGCAAATACATATTTTTATAGAATGTGAGTAGAAGAATGAAGCCTGTGAATGTGTTTTTTTATTTAAAGTTTTTGGATAATGTATGCGTGCTATACATACTCATGTTTAAAAATATTTCATATCCTAGTTATTTTATTATAAATCTGTTACATCACTCGCGTCGTGTCTACATGTTTTACAATGTAAAATACTACATTTTTGAATAAAGGCATAACTAGTTTTAATACTTAGAAACAATGCTTCGTATGTGCCGGTAAACGGGCTTAAATTTAAGCTAATATTAAATTTAAAATAATATTGCAATAGTCAGCGATAGAGAGGGAGAGAGAGGATAAGGCATTGTACGATCTGCTAAACGTCTATCTCTGATTGTTAATTATCTGCTAATCAATGGAGTTCTATTTTCTACGTGTGTGCGTGTGCGTGTGCGTGCGTGCGTGCGCGCGCGCGCGCGCCTGTGTGTGTGTGTGTGTGTGTGTGTGTGTGTGTGGGCACCGTTGTTGTAATTTCTAACTAGTGTAGCTTCGATACCTCAAATAATATATGAGAATACGTTTACTAGCAATTGTTAGAAGCCGATGAGTGCGTATGGGTATCTCAGAAAACATTTTATATAAACTGTTATGCTTATAATATTACTTATGTGTATACATATATGTATTATATGCATTATACATATATACACATATGTATTATGTACATTATATGTATACACCACCATAAGCTTAAATTCATGATATAAGTGAAGTCAAGAAGCTTCTATGTGTCAAAATAAAATGAAAATTAAGAATAACAAACTGATGGTCTATATGGTGCATAATATCAAAATTGAATAGGAGGATGCACTAAAATTTCCATATAAAATATAATGGTCTCTACATATACCTACATATAACCGTGTCTTATGTTTGATTACTTTTTTATTTAGACATATTGTTTTTACATAATATTTTTGAGGGATGAACAGAAGAGGGCTCTATTAATTAGATATTTTCCTAACTTGAAAGAATTTCATTAGAGCGGAACAAAACAAATTACATGTGAATTCTATATACAACATAACTGTATAACAAGTGAGAGAATTAAATCGAGAACTTATTATAATTCTTTGTGTTACTTGAAGAGTTTGTAATTAAGAAATAACTCATTTAATAGGTTGAATGTGCTTTCAATGAAATAACAGTATGGATATGCAAGTGTGTCTGTTTTATTTGTATACAATTAAATATCTCGAAAAATATATAAAATACGACAAAATAGTTCAGATAATAGCCGTAGGATATCAGGGGGTAGGAGAGGGGATGTATAATCTGGTATTTGTATTATCTTGAAATGGCATTGAAACATCCTGTAAACGCAAGGTTCAAATTTTCAAGTGGATGTCTATATTTTTTATTACATATTTTTTTACCAGGCATTCATTATGGAAGGTAGACATTTTTAAAACAATACATAAATTTGCATTTTGAATAAAACACTTTCGAAATGTGAAGCATTTTTTAACAAAATCGTCGTGACGCTAGATTAGCGTTATCTAATGTACATCGAGGTTCCTCAGTCCGATTTTGTATTGATCACGGGGAAATCAAAAAGTATCGATTTTATGTGTGATAATATAGACACAGCGTATGTTTTTTCTCTTCTCTTCATTTCATACAAAATTCAAGGATTATTCTCTGCCAATCTATTCTATGTTAATGTCTTATTTAATCGCGTCAAATTAATTGGCTTTATAATAAATTATTACTTTGACATTTACAGCATTATAATTTAAACATTTCCGAAATTAGCATACTATCGCGTATGCGTCAGGTATCATAGTTGAATAACTTTTTCGAATTGATGATATCATTCTTCCAGACGAATATCGACATATCCTGTACTAGAAAAAGTACAAAGTAGGCACAGTATTGGAAAAATAATCTAATTATGTAAATGCTAAACGCAATCTGAATGCTATGCATGTACTTTACAACGATTCTTGTAAAAAATATTCATCTTAATGACAAAAAATACATATATTTATGGCAAAATAATATTTGTATTCAAACTATTATGAAGATGGTAATTTAAATTATTTATATTTTTATCACTTCTAACAGTGCAAGGAGAATTAGTTAAGTCAAATAGTAATACATATACCTATGAAAAAGTGATTGCGTTTCAAAAGTAGAATAATCGTTACTAATACTAAATTTTTGCTGTTACGTTAAGTAACGGAATAAAAAAGGAAGTGCATATGCTAAAGGAAATTTACTTTTTTAAAGAAAATTTTTACTTTTTGCATGTTAAAAGTATTGAAAAAACCAATTAAATTACTGTTTTAAGAAAATGAAATAACCGTTTTACAAATTTCTTTGTAAATTATTTTAGTTGCAAGTATTCATGATAGAAAGAAGGAAAACTACTATTGGTAATGATAATATTTCTTTGTAACTTATGCAACAAATTATTATACAAAGCATGCTGGTTGACTAAATAACATGTAATGAAAAAGCACATAAATGACTAAAGCAATCTGTCTGCCAATAAATTTTACAATTAGTAAGGCTTTTTCGTTATATTACAAAAAACGAATTAAAATTAATAAAGAGGGAAATAATAATTACTTCGTATATCGAGTTTTACAATTCGATGGTAATCAGGAAAAAGGTCGTTAGTACCAACACGATGCCGTAATCCAAAGAAGCTCGACCGACGAGAAAAATAGCGAAGATGGCAGAGAAAAGGATAGGGAGAGGAAGGTTGAAAGAAGAGCCATAGAGGAGACCGATGGTAAGAGGAAGAAGAGCAGTTGTAGAAAGATCGAGGTAAAGCTTCTACAGAGGCCGAAGCGTCAGACTCGTAATAAGAGCTGGCAGAAGTTAACTGAACCGTGAAACCGCGGCTGAAGAGGGCCATGTAGCTGAGAGTTCTAAGAACATCGTGTCCTCTCTGAGTTCATGCTCGGCTCCTTTGTATTGCATTTCTTTTCCTTTCTCTCTGGAATATACTTCTTTCCTCCTTTCCTTTTTTTTCTTTTTTAATGCCAAACTCTCTTGACTTTCCTTATTTCCCCATCTGCCTCTAGTCTTTTTTAGAACCTGGACCTTCCATTTGAATAGCATTAGATAACTGGAATATTTATTGTGGCATGACATTACAGCATTAATTTACAAAACCTTCAGCATTGAATGTATGTGTATTCCTTTTTTAAGTAACATATATAAATAAAAAAGAATAAAAGAAATGGTTTCTATTTAAAAATTTACTAAAGAGAAGAAAATAATTTTCTTAATCACGTTAATAATAATATACAGATAAATCTGTGTATGATGAACGCGAGCGGTAATATCATATAATCATCATATAATACAATATAACTCAGTTGAATTCATATTACTAAAAATAAAAACCTGGCGGTTTGAACTTTTTGGATGAAGAAATTTTTAATGAATCTGACTAAGGTAATTCTCTAATCATTATGAGGTAAAAATGGAAGAATATTTGACTCAAATCATGAATTCGAAATTTATCTAATCAAATAAAACTTTGGCACTAAATTTATATGAGCTCGCCAGGATCTTATTTTTAATAATAAGAATAAAAAAAGAAAGATCTTGTAGTCTAGTCGAATTAACATTTTTTCAGTAACAAATTGATAGTAGAAACTTTTTGCATAATCTGATTTGGAACGATATTTGGAACAAAATAAACGGCTTTGAAAAACATAACTTTTTTTTACATTTTGCTTTATATCTTAAAAACTATTTATCGTACGTGAAAAAGTTACAGTAGAAAGTGGTAGTTAATAAAAATTATCTTTAAAATGAGCCCTATTACGTTACAATAAACACAATTGATTAGGTTGCAAATTAGTAAAGAGTTCGAAAAAGTGCGTTTTTCTTAAATCGTTTGTGACATTAGTTACAATTGTCGTATAATATCGAGGCTTTGTGCTAACGAAGTACTAATCACATCAAAATGTATGGTCAAGTAGTATGTCAAGTCTCAAATCGATCCGTTTGTTAGTTTTTGCACAATCAATTTGTCAACTAGCGAAATGGAAAATTTGAAATTTCCAATAAAAATGTATGAGCTTATCTCAGTTTATCCTCCGAGCCTGTACGCTTTCTGAAAGACCTATATTTCGATATTCAAGTGAAAAAAAATTGTTGCATTCAAACGCTTGGCTAAAATACAGCGACAATCAGTTTTGCTTAGTTGTAAAATGAAATAACTTTCGCATTTCTTATCCTAATGTAATGGAACTTACTTTTATCGACTTCTCGGATCATGTCACGCAATTTAAAAAGAAGAAAGACGTTTCTTTAGCACCAACTGCCTGCAAGATAATTCCTTCTTTAAAACGTCACAAATGCTAAACTATTAAACACTAAGAGATGCGACAAACGTTGTTTTACAATTTATCATTTCTATTTTTTTATCGTTTATATTTATTCCTTTATTCTAAATGGATTTTTCATATTGATTGGATGCCCATAAAGAATTGAAAAACGTTTACAAAGTTGTTCCATTTTCGCAGCAAGCGGTCAAAAGGGTCCAGCGCAGTGGACAAAGCCATTGAGAGCTCCGTGCACAGTTTCTAACTCGATTGCGCCAGAACTGTATCTGGCCGAAAAAATGACATTAACTCGATCTCTATAGCACTTAGAAAGACAAACTCTGTTTTTAATTTGGGGTAACTCGAAAAAGAAAACGATTGGTAATATCCATTTACTTTTAAACGCTGAAAATGAACAGCGAACATTTTGTGTTCTCTCTTCACTTATCGTTATTGTTAAAAAAACATTTATTATTGCAAAGTCATACTGCCGTGAATAATAATTTATATCTTTAATGTTGTTATTTATATCTGCTACATTTTAATTAAAGTTTTTTAAACAATTACGCTATACAAACTTTCATCTTCGAAATGTTTAATACATCAATAAAATAATCTTATACATTTAACGTTATTTTAACTTAAATTATTAAGAACATTATTTTTAGTTTCTCGATTGTATTACATTCTTATTTTTATGTGAGTCATATAGGTACTTACCTTTGACGAACTTTTAAATATTTAAAAACTTAAAAATCAAATTCCATGAAGGAAACGTATAGGAAGGGCTACAGATATAAGATACGATAATAATACATAAATGACATATATATAATAATAGAAAAATGAGACAAAACGCGGTTTGTTTATTTTACACATACGGAATATTTTGAACATTAACCTCTGAGATAAATTGGATTAAATAATGATATAATCTAATAACATAACATAGCAATAAAAAATAAAAAGTTTAAAAAAAGGATTAATTAAAAAAGTAACGGATATAAAGGCAACATTAAATATATAACTTGTTATTTACGACCATACGACGTTGCAGTAATAAATTTACATCTTAACAATAACGATAAATGAGAAAAGAAAACGAAAAGAACTTGTTTATTTTCAGTCCTTCAATAACGTTGAACGAGAAAATAGTTGCTACTAATTTTAACTTGCTACTAACTAAATTTTAGTTACACCAAACTTAAAAAAATTTGTTTTTCCAAGTGCTATAAATATCAAGATAATGTCATTTTTTTCCGCCAGGTATTAGAGTTTTCGCGCGGTCGAGAAAGAAACAACGCGCGGGGCTCCCAATGGCCTCGCCAACTTGGCTGCAGCCCTCTGACTGCCCGCTGCGAAAATGGAACAACTTTGTAAATGTTTTTTTATTCTTTATGGACATGCAATCAATACGAAAAAAATTCACAGACGCCTGTCGTATCTCTTAATGTTTAATAGTGTACCGTTGACAATTTTTTGCAGAACAGGACCTATCTTGGAGGTAATTAGTCTTAGAGATAGGTCTTTTTTTTTAAATTGCGTGAAATGATCCGAGAAATCGATAAAAGTAAGTTCCATTACATTAGGATAAGAAATGCGAAAGTTATTTCATTTTACAACTAAGCAAAACTGATTGTCGCTGTATTTTAGCCAAGCGTTTGAATGAAACAATTTTTTTTCACTTGAATATCAAAATATAGGTCTTTCAGAAAGCGTACAGGCTCGGAGGATAAACTGAGATAAGCTCATACATTTTTATTGGAAATTTCAAATTTTCCATTTCGCTAGTTGACAAATTGATTGTGCAAAAACTAACAAACGAATCGATTTGAGACTTGACATACTACTTGACCATACATTTTGATGTGATTAGTACTTCGTTAGCACAGAGCCTCGATATTATACGACAACTGTAACTAATGTCACAAACGATTTAAGAAAAACGCACTTTTTCGAACTCTTTACTAATTTGCAACCTAATCAATTGTGTTTATTGTAACGTAATAGGGCTCATTTTAACGATAATTTTTATTAACTACCACTTTCTACTGTAACTTTTTCATGTACGGTAAATAGTTTTTAAGATATAAAGCAAAATGTAAAAAAAAGTTATGTGTTTTCGTTTAATCGATACTTTGTTTATGAAGCAGCGGAAAAAATTGTTTCAAAGTCGCTTATTTTGTTCCAAATATCGTTCCGAATCAGATTATGCAACAAAATTTCTACTATCAATTTGTCCCTGAAATCACATTTTTGGGCTTAATTCGATTGGGCTATTATCTTTGCGCGTGCGCGCGCGTGTCTGTTTATTGTATTTTCTTTGATTGAAATTTCATAGCAGCGGCAATTTAATTCATGAAATAAGATCTGGTTTTTCGTCGAGTCGTTCATCACGGCTGACGTTAAGTAACATGAAACTTTTCGCTTCGTCGACGAAATTCATTACATTTTATCTAAAAACATTGAAATAACTGCACATTAATTATTTAGTAACCAAGGATGACAATTGTCATGACATTGTAATGGATAAGTAATAAAATGTGTTAATAAGATTTTTTGTTAAAATAACAAATTTCTCAGTCATTTTTCCAGGACTTCGAAAATGTGTGTTTAAAACAACTATTCTTTTCAAGTTTTGTTTTTCTCAAGTAAAACAAAAACATATTCCAGGACCTTGAATTGTTACTCCGCAGATTTCAATTTTTATTTAAAAGATATTCGTCGTATTACACAATGGCTGTAAATTTTATCGGAAATTATAATCTTTCTAAATTAAATTGATGTAAATAATTTACCCTTATTCTTTATGTTTCTATTATATAAATATTATCGATACGACAGTTACTGATTAACAAAGCAATAAATAATTAATGAAGTAAATCTATAAGTAGTGCGATAGATATTCTAGAATAATTATATTGTGTGTATTACCTAATTTTAAACCTAACAGGAAAAACTACGCTCACTTGACAAAGATTATTTTGACGAGGAACAACTTTAACAAAAGTTGTTTTTATGGAATTATGTCATATTGTGAATCTCGTTTTTGATTATTAGAATACGTTATTATTAAAACATTGAAAAATTTCTTTTATAACGTCTCAACAACAACGAAAGATTTCTGTTATAAACCTATCAAACGTTGGATATATTTAACAGATATTTATTAATTTAACGATGGATGTATAAAATATTTTATGCAATCTTTTCTATATTTATCGTTTTATCTAAAATGATAATATCTGAAAATTTCTGTATCACAGTGCTCAGTGAACCGTAGTAGAGAATAATCTCTTTAAAGTTATAAGTTGCACAAAATTGAAAATTTGTTGACATCGGCATGCCACGAAACCTAAAAATTGTACCTGTTTATCATGAATCATTGTATATGTACATATGTACTACCTGTTCATAAGTGTTCGACCAGTTTTGGTTAATTTGTAACAGTATTTTAACTTAACCACACGTATACAAATTGCTGATAAATTAATAATTAAGATTAGCTGTTACCAATGAAACAAGTAGACTGTAAATTTCAGTTACTCGTCCGAAGACGTAACAGTAATGTATTTTACTATATGTGTGTGCGTACTACTATACAGGATGGGGCATTTTAAACAGATCACCTGAATAACTCGCTTGTTTTTTAAGATAGGAGAGAAGATAGGAGTACTCTGAGACAATTTGTTTTCTATTGCAGTTGACTTTGGGTGACCTTGAATGACCTTCATAATAGGTCATTGTATTGGCCTTGAAACACTCTATCAGAATGTAAGTAAAAAAATATACTGTTCCATTTTAAAAAACAGAGTTGACCTTCATACCTCCTTGACGCCTCCACCTACAAAAAAATTGGTAATACCAGATTATGAGCTCGCCGATATCAAGTAAGTTTGGTCTAATGCATTTTCTCTTATCTTCAAAAACAAGTGAGTTATTCAGGTGACCTGTTTAAAATGCCCCACCCTGCATACATTTACTATCTAATTGTACTTGCATTATCGATGTAAGGTCTTTTATCCAATTTAGAAAAATCTTCTTAATCTGACTTACAATCTAGATATTGCCGGATTTGAACAACGGAGTTAAACAACGTTTAACAATTTCAAGTTCTTTCGGATACTGTGCGCTTTCTTTCTGGTCAGGATGGTATGAAATGGGTATAATTGAGTAATGAAAAATGATATCACGACAAAATAATATATGTATATAATATACATAGAATATATAGTATAATATATAATATATGATATAAATAAATAAATAAATAAATATATATATATTATACAGTCATACAAAATAATACAATAATACAACAAACTAATATGTACAGTATATAGAGTGCTTTTTTAAAACTTTATGATAATTTCGCGCTAAAATCTGAACTATTGCCATTTAATCTGATATTATATAGATTGCCATTTACATTAATAATTAATGGTTGAGTTGTTCTTTCAATATTATCTAAATCCCAATATTTTTTATCTATTTTTGTGACGATGAGCTCAATACAATTTTTCCACTTTTCAGCGGTAATTGTGCTGAGCGCTTCGTAAAGCAACACTTTTACTTTTGCGAGATTTTAGACGTGGTATTTTACTTGCATAGCGCAAGAAACTCCATAAACTAGTTTCCAGGCCACTATCTCCGATCTCACAAATAGAAAGATTAAGTGGTAACAACATACGAAACATTTCTCAAAAATAGCAATTCGTTGTTCGTGTCGTAAACCGGAGAAGTCGGAAGAGGCTGTAGCAAATATAGGAAGCTGTAATAGCTGGAGACCATTTCATTTTACCCGCATTTGCTTTTCTTTTTTTTTTTTTTTTATTCGTCTCCCTGAACGGACAGAAACTTTTGAACATTAGTAATTGAACGCTATTTAAAACAGAATAACTTTTTAAAAGTAGAATCAAACGATTTGAGCCTTTTTCTTTTGAAAAGTTAGAAGAATTAGTTTATTAAAGGAAGTATAAAAATTTTTTTGAAAAAATTACAATAGACTGGAATCGCGAAAAGTCTTGAAATTTTAAGCAACCTAATGAAAATTTAAGCGACACAGTTTGAAAATTTATACCAGATATTTGAAAATTTCATCGAAATCGGTTAACATAACTGTGAGCTGCAAACAGTTAAAAATGGTGAAAATCGCAGTTTTTCGACCTTCGTCCCAAAACCTAGAGATTCTTAAATCTTTCGATGTCTATCGCCTGTTTCCGCATCAACCTAAAGTCTAGAGAAAAAAGTTATAAAAAGTGATCCTTGTTTTTTTCTTCGCGATTCCGACCAATTGCAATGTAAAAAAACATTGTTATACGTCATGTAATAAATTAATCCTTCTAATTTCTCAAAAAAACTGAAGTCGCTTGGGATTAATGGGAGCCACTGCATGTATGTACAAAACAGAGACTCGCATGATCTTTGCACATGGATATTACTTCCGTTGATGAATAATACATTTCGTGACATATGCAGAAACGTGTGAAAAGGTTAACGAGTTCTTACTTCATCGTCACGCTTTAAAAAATCAATTAATTGTAGCCGTTTCGATCGTCATAGCAACCATTCTATTATCACAAAAAAAGTGTCTTTTTTATCCTCATCCTGCGAATGATCATATTAAGTTCTATGGACGTCAGTGGCGGATCCGAGAGTCTTTCTCAGGGAGGCAATGTGTAAAAGTACAAAAGTACGTCCTTGAGCCTGCTTTTACATAATGTGAGATTTGCTTGTAATTTATATTTTAGTAATGTCTCTATCACATTAGTATAGAATTAATATGTATTAGATATATACCAAAGTATTTTTCCAGAACTTGACGTAATACCTTTATACATTACGATCGTCTCTATCGCCGCTCTCTGAATTCCTCACTGATGCAGGTAAATGCAAAAGTAGTGCAATTGTAATTGAGTTTCTAAAACAAGATTTATGTAGCGTATTGAAATACGCGTATTGTAAATATTCAAAGCACGTGCTTTATTTACCTAAACCTTTTCTTAATCTTATAGAAAACAAGATTAGATTCAGTTCATAGATAAACAATTTAGTTGATAGACATTGACGTATGCTTGACGTCATCATAATTGAATACATTAATCGATGACGATTTGCTATGTTTTGCTCTTGACTTGCGAAGAAAATTATATTAGCTCGCCATACTTATCTCCAAGTTTATTTTGTATGATTGATCTTAACTTCCTTCTATAATCTTTAATTATACTGAAAAACGATATAGTGAAAAACAAATGATTCAAGTAAATGTTTTTTAGTTTTATAGAAGGTACTTGAACAACAAAAAATTAACACTACTATCCATTTTAAAAAATTAGGTGTTTTCTTTCTCCTAGTAGTTGTCCAAAAAATTGGTTCTATACTAGTAAATAAGTTTCTCTGAATCAGCTAATTTAAAAAGATGTAGATCGATATGTTTAGTGGTTTCTAAGAAAGCAACTTGTAACACTTTATTTGGGCAATCAGAAATATTTTCAGTTCACCTTTATCTAAAATTATTCTCCTTGTGGTTGTATCAGCAATTACAAGACATATCTTATATGAAAGTTTATTTTATTTTGTTTGTGTTCTTCTCTATGTTAAAGTAAAAGATTTGTATTATTACCGTGATAATATAATATACAGTCATATTTTCAACTTGAACATAATTTTTTAAAATATTCAGTGGAAAGACGTATAGCAAAATAAATTTCAAAATAGAAACGTAAATATATGTACTTTTTGATGACAAAATTTGTCTTCCTGTTACTTAGTATCTTACATGTACCTTACATGTATATTTGCTTTAAGTATTTACAACAGAATTAAAGATTCAATGTACTGCATTATACTATTCACGAAAGATAATCATAAAAGTTTCAAGTGTGTATAATAATAAAAAATAATAATATAAATAATAATAGTAATGATAATAATAAACAAGATAATACTACCGAATAGATTAAATTCTTCTTTCGAAGTACATATCTACTGGACGATCGTTGTAGTAAGTATTTCTCGCCTAGTATATGAAATTGTTTTCGCAGAATATGAATATTTCATGAATATTAACAACGCTACAAAAATTTCTATTTGGTACTAAAAAATAGGAGAGAATTTGCTTTTATTTGATAATTTCATTTTATTCAATTTTATGGATTTGAATGGTTTAAAAATTTTAAAGAAAGGCCGATTTGCTAACTTGTTACACGTTACTTTTGTATTGTCTCAAAACGTCCTTCATTTGGGAAGAAGTTGCTACATAATATCGAATTCTGTAGATATTTTTGAACAAGGAATCATCCAGAGAAGGTGTAGCAGAAATAAAAGAATCGCGAAAATATCCTTTGACAGTAAATATATGCAGCGATCGTTTGATGTATTAGTCTGAAAGTATATGTATAGAATGAGGTACCTGACATTATCATTTTGATTTAGGTACGTCAATATTATCTCTGGCGAAAGATGTTACGTATCAAAGTTGAATAGTTTCAAAAAAACCATATTTTGGTCTGTTTTTTTTTATAAATGAATGTGTAAAGAAATATGTGAATTAAAATATCTCAAATTAATAATTTTTTGATAGAAATGAGTTAATAACTTTTTATAAAAAATGTCAAGTTGTAAGTACTTATTTAATTTATATTGTAAGTATTGTTGTATTATTTAATTTATATATATTATATTGTAAGTACTTAAGCTAACAAATTTAGTCTTTATCTGTCGTTTTCAGGTCGGCCTATGAAAGGATTAATAACGCTTAATAAAATTCTCTGTCTCTTATATAATATAAGATAAATCAGTGATCCAAAATAATATCATTTTAAACATTTAATTAAAAAAGGCACTGAGTAAAAACTAATTTTTATTTAAATGGAAGTCAATTATCAAAAATCTCAAAGAAATTTCTGAAAAATTAAAATGATTAAAAAATCTTAATTTTTCATGATTTTGATTATGAATAAGCATTATGAATGATTAGAATTTGTTTGCATTACCAAGCATTTTTCTGGTTACATTCGGCTTTTGTGTATTGTTATTAACATTACTGATAATTAATATATTAATACAGATGTTAACAAAAATACCATACTACAATATCTTTTATTTTATTCTTTATTTCATATATTTTTGTATCGCTGTTTTACTTAATAAGATATATACAAGTTTCATAATTTATTCTTTTCGTGTTGTCAATGAATATGTATCGATTATTAATAATGTTGCAATAGTCGAATGTAACCAGAAAATACTTGTCATCAATAATGGTTATTCGTAAACAAAACTCTTTAATTAAAAATATTATTTCTTCCACAATAACTTTATAAAAAAATATGTGTTATAACAGTTATAACGTCTGCGATAAATTGTCTTGCAATTATATTAAACCCTTCCATAAATATCTTACAACAGCTATAACCACGTAGCTAATACATAGTTAATGTAGCATGTAATCTCTGATTAACGAGTTTAAGCTCTACTTTTAAATCACTACCACTATGCATTATGCATCTATGGTTACGTATTTAGAATTTGTAAATACAACGTTGCAACGGCATCTATCCTTAATAATCGGTTATAACTCATGAATATAGCGTGGTAAGTACATATTACATGTACGTGCATACCATCTAACAGATATTTGCATGTGAATATGTCTTTTGAAGAAGAACGGAATACATGCAGAGTAAATATGAAGACATAATTATCACATATAATTATTACATATACAAAGCAGTTGTTCCTATTAACCTTTGTCCTAAATAATTCATAAATAATAAACCTGCCATTTTTCTGTCCAATAACAAATATTTGTTCATTTCCGCTGTCTTTTCCTATTTATTTCCCGATGGAATCCAAATTATTCATCTTTAGATGTTTACTTTTATTGCTATTGCTAAGCGATAAATTGATGAAGATGTTTAACCAGACAAAAATATTCAATTGTCCTGTTTTAATACCATAAATGAAACAAATGAATATAAAAGAAAAAACAAATCTGTATTTAAGCTTTATTTTTCAGTTGCGTTTATAAAAATATAAATTTGTATAATTAGGTATAAAATTTAAACCACATTAATGATGATGATAATACTATTATTAAGATATAGTATTAAGATATAGTATTTTAGTTTAGATATATTCTACACGATTTTTTACAATAGAACGTTTGATTTCGTACTTTGAACAAAGCAAAAGTTTTTAAAGCTTTGTACCAATATTAATGGGATAATTTAGAAAGTACAATTTGCAGTATATATTCTTGTTTAATTATTAGATATTGTACTTACAATTAATATCATTCGTATACAAATTTTTGGAGTAGTATTGAATGTCAAAATTCTAAATTTGTATCAATAAACTAGAACAAACACGAAAATTGCTAAGTAGTAACCGGTATTTACTAATTAGTAACTGGTATATGCATAAATAATATTGTTAGCAAGGCAAAATAAAAATATTCAAAGAACGAGTAATTTATTTCCAATAGAAATTATTTGTACAATCGAATGACAGAATATGTACTGACTTAAGAAGAATGTTAGCGAAAGATTAAAGTAACATCAAATTTCAAGGTTTACATTATCCAATTAGAATACGATCGAGATCTCAATTAAGGTTATCATTCGCAAGTTAAATTTTTTAACGCGTGCCACGTGTAACGCGTGCATCAGTTGAAAGGTTAGAAAGCGTGTTTCATGCGTGAAATACTACTTCCTGCTAACATTTCACTGGGTAACCTGAACGTTTGCGATAAGGTTACGCTCGTGCATGCATGACGTGACATTAAAATCTCCATATCGACTAAAATATGCAATCTGCTGTTGCACTCGTAATCTATCATGCTCGTGAAATAATGAATTAACTATACATATCGAGTAAAAATTCACGATGAAAAACTGTTTACTGATCTATTAAATTAGTCATTCTTGCATATTTTGTGAATGGAATT
This sequence comes from Bombus confusus, assembly GCA_014737475.1. Lineage (NCBI taxonomy): Eukaryota > Metazoa > Arthropoda > Insecta > Hymenoptera > Apidae > Bombus > Bombus confusus. Next base: position 152,464 of record JACXIV010000076.1, on the reverse strand, counting down.
GTACGCTTTTTTAATTACAAACACTGGTTGGAAGGCGGTTATGTGAGGCGTGTAAGCAACATAAATACTATTAAGTACTCGAAGGGCACTTTAAACTTTTTAACTCCTGACTTTTAAACAATAAATACATATGTTCACTCTCGGAGCCGGATATCATACAAATATAAATAATTAATATTACAACGACGAAAAGATCTTCTACCATAAAATGCTACATGTATGTTTGGTTGTTAATATTCTCAACCCTTCCAAAAATATTTTTGTTCAGCGAGAGCTTTCCGATATAAATACATAGGTTAATAATTTTTTTACAAGGAATGTCATGACAGATTGATTAAAAAATGTATAGTTCCGTTAAGAATAATGAGGTTGACCTTTATTTGAATTCCGAACAATTCTTTGCGATATGATCTCCACGAAAAGATGGTACGTGACTTTGCAGCGATTTCGACAAACAGCATGTATTTTCAAATTTTCTACTTCCGCCTTTCGTTGCCTCAGCAGGAAATACCGTGTCATCAAAAAGCGTATTCTTCCTGCATTTGCCCATAGACGTTATCTCTTGTTCTCCATTACAGTGGGAAACAAAATACTTGTCCGTGGACGTGCATTTTACAAGGCTTTGGACTTGCATATTGTCCCCCGCTATCTGTGAAAACACCTGCGGAAAGACAAATGCTGATTGGCCGCGTCACGTGTCTGCGGACAGTTGTTAGTCAGTGTGGACTTAGCTTTAGAAACGAGCTTCTCGGAATACCTACTATTATTTCATAGAAGGGCTGCAACAGGTTGCTTCCGAGCCAAGTCAGTCAGAACTAAGTTCGAATCACACAGAACACCCTCCGTTGTTAATGGAATGGTAATATGGCTTGTTACTGTGGAGCGGTAATAAGACGATATGACAGTGCCTCACGCTATATCCACCTGTTGAATCCGAATACATAGTTTGTCTACAGAAACGCTTCTTTCATCTAATCGATTTACACCAGTATCATAAATCTTGCAGAAACGTCGAGTTTGCACGACATTGGTTACTACGTATACAGGGTGCCCAGGTTTAAACCACCTAACTTCACCAACATTTCTGTGAGATATAAGAAAAAACGTTACATAAACGTAGGTCCGAAAACGCTTTGTAGGAAAGTTATAAGGAAAATGTGACACCTAAACGCAATGGACGAACATTATCATAAAAGGTGAATCGATGAAGGAGGACACATTGTTAGACTTTTATCTGTGGATAACGCGATTGTGTATCGTACAATGTCCGACAAGAACTAATAGCAGGATTAATGGTGCATTCACTGAACTAAAGCAAGATAAGCATGGAATTCGCAGAGTGATAAACTCAATTTCCCTACAGTGTCAAGCTCGCATTCCAAACGGGGGTGGCATTTTGAAAGGGGAACATAAATCAATGTGTTTTCTATGTAACAAAGCGTGACAATAAAGCGTGACAATACAGCATTCGCGGATCTATATTTACATACTATCTTTTTCTTATTTCTACTCATAGGACATACTGGCGAAGTCTGATCGTTTAAATTTCAGGCACCTTGTATAATCTCATGTATATTACGAGCCACAAATATACGTATCTATAGTACATTACGAGCTTTAATTTTTATTTTAACTTTTTTGTAATGTTACATATTTTATATTGACGGAATGAAGTAGTAAGCCTTAATGCCTTAAACGAAACAAGTAATCGATTTTTTAGTTCGTACGTGACTGTCTCACGTTCCTACACAAAATAAATCTTGTATCCATTAAAAAATAAACGTTGCTATATTGAATGTTCTAAAATCGAAATATTGATTTACTTATTGTCGTGTGTTTTAAGATTACATTTCTTGCACAATTCTGTTTTTCTCTGTATTAAATTAATGGTAACGTCGTACTAATTGCATGTTATGTTAATTATTATGATTATATACTGATATGTTAATTATTAATGACGGAAGCGGATATTGTTAATGGGTACAATACTATTTTATCAATTACTTCGCTTTTTGTTCTTTTTTTCTCGCGAATGGAAACAGCAGATCCTATTAGTTACATTGTTATTTCAGATAACAAACAATTGGAAAAAAGAGATTTGAGACTTTCATGGGTGGATTGTACATAACAGTGTTCGATGCTTTCGCGTAGAAACCGTGTTCAAAAGGAATTTCCTTCCGACTTGCAGCTAGTTTCTTCAGGGTCTAAAACGTCTAAAAAGGTTTCAGTGCGTTTTTAGACCCCGAAGAAGCTAGCTGCTAAGCTGGCGAAGTGTCGGAAAGAAATTCCTTTTGGACACGGCTTTTACTCGAAATCCTCCAACACTTAGAACGGTGTGAATTGTAGAAAAGTACCTTTTAATATCAAGGATAGAACTTTTATTTAAAACGAAAAGTTATGAGCTCGTTGTAGAAAATAATTCTAATTTAAGGATCCGTATTTCTCTGTAATTTTGTCTTGAAATTTCTAAATCGATTTGATCTTTTCCAAGAATTCGATAATAAATAAATCTAATACCGTTAATAATGTCCGGTTTTTCATACGTCATTCTTGAAAATCTCTCCATTATTTCTCATGATGAAACTTCATAGCTCTGATTTTCAGAATCTGTTAGGTTCTTTCAAAATCAGCCAAGTCTTTTCACAAATCTTTTGCCTTTAAATTCATGTAAATAAAAATACAGTTTTATTTTGCCTTGAAATCATAATTCTTGATTATAATGCTCGGAAGCATAAAAATAAGTGATATTTATCAAATAATAACTTTTAATGTATTATTTACGACTCTGATCTGAAGTCGACCCGAAACCTTATTTCTATTTGCCCCGCTATTTTTATTACTAGATTGTTATATATGAACTAACCGATTTCGTACGTTTATAGTTTTCTTGAAAATATACTGATCAAATTATGATTCATCAGTATCAAAGTGTTTTGATACATGATCACAACACACATAAAAATTATAACTGTTACATACGATTAAAATCTATAATTAATTATTGTTGCCAATCTTTTCGCTTACTTTTGATGTTTGGCTAAATTTTTCACCTCAATGCTATCTTGTCTTCATACACAATTTACTTCCTATAATAAAACAATCGATAATACAACGATCCTTTTGTGCTTAGGTAGCTTCAAGGTTTAAATTGGCGTTTAATAAATATTATTTTACTGTAATGTTAGTCATCAATTTATAAAATTATGAAATTTACCATTTCATATGCAACTGTCTAATATCGAGTTTATTTTACGATAAGTGGGGCAGTTTCAGTTCCTATAATTTAAATTTTCACTTCACAAATAGTTTGAATACCTGAAAATGTATAACTCTGCCTATCAAACAATTAAAGTTTAAATTAGTTGAAACAAATTTATGTAAATGATTTCAATGAAATTCATAAAAAGGAAAGAAAGTGTTATAACACAAGTATTTTTGAGAACTTGAATTACTTTCTTAGTCGACTTAAAATTGTCAAGTTAAAATAACTGTTTGTACGATAAAATTGTATTGTTTTACCAATTCTTCTGTTACTTCGTCTATCCGATAATGTTATCGTTGTATGACTGGTGAATCAATACGCAATTATAAATAAGATAATCGTAATTAATTAACTGATCAAAACCCTAGAACAATATCTTTGCCGTTGAGTTTAGTACACAAACAAATTGTTATGTACGATACAAAAAGAAGCTAAATAATTTCGCACCAGACAACGGAATATTTAATTAAATTCTAGAATCATACGTTTTGCGCGAAACTGAAAGAGGAAACGATAAGATAAGAATAGAAATGGCATTAGTATTCGCATTGTACTCGTGACCGATGCTCCAAAACGTGTCCATCGATTATTCAAAGCACATTGACGTTCAGAATAGACCAGGCTGTACAGCTATAATGACTGGCAGTTGAATGTTATATCATTAATCACATCGTACTGCAATGATAGATCGAGGCAAACCACTTGCAGTTCCATGAAAAATCCCATCCTTTATCTTTAAAGACCTAATTCAACAATAACATATCACTAAGCACATACCTTCTCAATCGCATTATTTGTTGCCACGCATGAGATTCATTATAATTCCTATTTATTTAACGGTAAACTACCGAAAAACGATGCATTAAATGCTGACTACTTGTGAATGCCCATTTTACTAATATGATATTTGTACCTTTTATTCCACTGATAGATGTGTCTTTGGAGATAAATTTTAAACAGCGAGACTAGGAAATATAAAAATAAATCCAATTTTATACAATGGTACCGAGTATATTAACGATCTTCTAATAAATTGATTTCTACGATAAAAAGAATATTTTAAGTAGTATATGGTGCGCAAACGTCTAATTTTGTGCAATTTAAGTACACAGCGATATAATTTGTTCGTAAAAACGAACAAATTTCACTATTCAAATTAAAATATTTCGTCGTTTTTAAAATTTTCTACTTTCTTTAAACATTAATAATTTGTACCTTACGCTATTATATCAGAAAGTACCATGAATCTTATCTTAGTATATGGAAGCTTATATCATAGACGAAATGCCTATATGTATACAGGGTGTTAAAAAAGTAGTCTGGCACTTAAAGGGCTTATAGTACTTACCGAAGAGAGTAAAAAATGTCTTGTCGACACAGTCCCTACAAGCAATCCTTTCGATGTAAATTCGACCTTTTTATTTATTAGCATATAATAGCACAAGTCCATTGCCGATTAAAGAAATTCCTGCCTTTAGAAAGATTATTCGGAATAAAAGTAGATAGCCAAGATGTTAAATCTCCGACGACGTCTATTATCGAAATTAATATCCTTTGTAATACGTAAATATTCCTCTTCTACAAGAGACTCATTACTACGAGAGGGAAGATTACTTTTAATATTTATTTCCAACTTTGTCAAACAGTTTCTCAAGCAGTCTTGGATACCAAAGAAGATAAGAAGTTAATTATATTTTGTAAACAAAAATAGCATTAATATGCACGAAACTAAATGGTATATACTACCACTGAAAGTCATTTAAACATGTTGGTAAATTTGTGATAGAACACGTATATTTACAACCCTTAATATGTCGAATTAGCACGCACATACTGCTTTAAATCATTTATTTATTTAAATCTAAAGCAAAATGTAGAGTGTCTCGTGCAACTGGAACAAGCTACAGCTCTGAAACGATAGAAGAGAAGAAAATGTATTAGGCAAAATTAAATGTATTTACGGAAGCAACGTTTTTAAGATTTTAGACAGAATCTAAACCTTTATATACTAATCGATGCATTTTTTAATTCTTTACACAAAAACAATAGGGTACTTGTATCTAAAAATGCTTAGTGCCAATTAATTTCATCAAATTGATTATTTATGAAAGCCAAAAGGAAAATATGTAAATGCAAGAGGTTTGCAAAATTAAAGTTGAAATATCTTTTAAACTAGTTAATCTTCAATCTAAGTGCCTCGACACCGTTTTATACAGAATCAATTGGTATGTGAAAAATGTATAGTTTTATTTCGAGAAATAAAGATCTTGAAATATTCGAAACACCATCACTTTCAGAGTGGACACGCTGCATCATACATCATTCGAAAGCTTTTAATTTCGCCTAATGAAATTCTTTCCTACCTTCTATCGTTTCTAGACTATAGCTTGTCTCTGTATACAGATACAAATACAACGTAGACACAAGAACACTGCTTCACGTCTGGCCTCATCTTTCTCATGTTAAATTTAACAAATTAAAGTTAAAATATTTTTAGTTTAATTTGAAAGATAGTTTTTCAATATAAATAAATTAATAGAATCTATTGTAGGAAACGTCCATCTTCAAACCAAACAGCTTTTATTAAAAAGTTTTTTTGATAACATTCATCCCTTGTGAAATATTCTACCGTTTCCTGTTAAACGAATGTATACTATTGATAACCTTAGCATTGAAAAATCTTTTTTATCCGTTAATATTCATAGTTTGTCAACTACAACAAAATTTGTCAACTAGAAGATAAACAGGTTATCAAACGAGAAAATAATTTTATAAGCTTCAACAATTACGAATGCCAATTTTGTTATCACACATTAACTTTTAAAAATGAATTTTATCGCATTCTAATACTCTACTATACACAAATGTAACAATGCCAAAAAACAGAATCATTGCAAATATTTTGTGATTAAATTATGTCCTACGGAAGAGAATAAGCGTCTGAATATTTCTGAGCAACAGCATAAATTAGGGATAAGACATTCGAAACCTCAAAACCTTGGAACCCTTTGAAATTTAAGGAGTATCAGGTTCTTGGAATCCGAAACTTTGTGCTACTTTTGTATTTCGAAATCCTCGAAAGGTAAATTATAATTTGTATAAACAACTTACAGAAAATATTGTAATCATATGAATTTATTTTTGAAAAAAATTTGCCAAGAATTCAGTTCCTGACAAAATAGTCGGATACTTATCAGAAAAGAAAGGAGTAACACAAGCAATCAAACTATCACCAATTTCGTGTTTCGAGATAATCGAAACTTCCCAGACCTTACAAAGTTTCGGATCGAGTTTTCAGAATCTAAAATTCAAGTTTCAACTTTATGGTATAAATGCAACGAGTTCCCATGCGTTTCTTTCTTTCTATCGTGAATAGGAAAGAAAGAAGTAGATAATAGAAAATTATGATGTTATAAGTTTAATATTAGTTTAGTATTCGCCAAGTAAGGTTGCATTTAGGAACAGACATACATGGAAAGTTAGCAGTGCGTGAAACGATAAGTTGGCCACGTTATTAAAAATAACAGGCTCCAATCTCTATGCTCGTATATAGCAATGTCATTTTCGATTGCAAAACTCTAATGTCAAAGCTCCGCAACGTACAATCACGAACAAAAGTATTGATACACCTTAATTTTACTTATATATATTTACTCATACTATTAATTACTTTCTCGCGTGAAAATCGATTAATTACGCTTCTAATGGTGAAACGCCGTCCAATTATATTCCGAATAGTGAGATATGAATTTTTTTGTTTAAATAAATTTACTATTATTTTTCGCTCCGCAACAGTCGTCTTGTACTCTTTAATGTTTTCTTTTGGAAATAGATGACTGAATAAAGGCAAATGAATATCGTTAAAATGTATTGAGTTCGCAGGCACAAACAAAAGTATCGACATTATGAAAATCCCTAAGGAATTTCTAGGACAAAGCAAGATTTTTAAGCGTACCGATACATTTGTTTCGATGAAAACAGCTGTTATCGTACATTTTGTTTTTACTCTTTGTTACGTAAACGATAAAAGTTTAATAATGTTTATTGAAAACTAAAGTTCGTTAAGGCTGATCGCGTTTAACTGTTCGCTTTGTGCTGTTCGCTCGGATGCTCGGAAATATAATAATCGCTTGTTCGAGTGCCTGTGTCGAAGGCGTCTGGGTCGACTGTTAACTAACCGTTGTATTAGATCTTTTGGCGGTTACATGTTTATCTCGCCGTACTTTTTTCTAGTTTGTTTCTCCGTCGTCTTGTTGTTACCCAAGACGACGGTTACAAAGCTATTGATGTCGCTACACAATTAAAACGCAATATTTATAATCTTTAAAAATATAAACCCCGTAATATTTACATAAAAATTAACAGAATAGTATTTTTTATTTGATTTATTTGTAGCTATATAATTAAAAGCTAGTTGTGCCTAAAAGCTAGTTGTATACTTTTGTTCGTGACTGCATATATATATGAAGTTCCTCCTATGTAATCCCATTAGCTGTATCCATAGGAAATCATTTACGTGGGCTAAGTCATAGATACGTTCCCACGCTCTTAACACGCTATACCTCACATATCAAACGAGATACTGTTCCTTATTACACCTTTCTGACGCCTTAATTGACGAGTTGCAGGAAAGTGGTTACAGTATCCAATTAGCAGTCAACATCGGACTAGATTTGTTTGATTTTGAGTACGTATCTTGGAAGTAATACAATTGGATCTATCTTTTGTAACTACACTTACTCATATTAACATTGAGATGCAGGATATTTCTGTACCCCTTGCCTCGTATGAGAGACGATTCAAATATAACTATGAATCACTTATAATTTAAGAACGAGTAAACAATTTCTTTCTAATAGTAACGTTTAATTACTGTGTTTTCCACTAGCATTGCACAATTCATTAATTTTGGAAGCGGTCTATGCATGACCTGGAGAAAAGAAATTGGTCTAGATAATTTCCAGAAAAGATATTTGTATAATGAATTTCCTCTATTTAAACACACAGAGCTGTATAAATCATATCAAAATTTCTCAATCGATGGAAACGCAGACATTTCAATATTTCAAAATAAAGGAAAATGGATCTAGTCCACTTTCAAAATAAACGGTCCATATCTAATAGAATATCATGTAATGAGAATAACTATTTGCTATGTGATAACAATATACTATAATATTTTCTGTTATTTAAATCAAGGCCGTGCTTTATTTTTGTAATTACTAACAATATATATTATTTTTAATTATTTCTATGCTTTAAAACGTTATTACTTCTATGTAATTTATACATACGTATATCACTTCAAGATTTTTTCTGCTTTTATATTATATTTTCGAATGAATTTTACAGTAATTGAAATCTTGTGTTTCGTTGTAAAAAACAGTCTATTAAGCTTAATGATAATAAATCGTAATATGATAATTGCAAGGGAGATGCTGTACGCTTTAGAAATTTGATACTATATGTCCGAACTTTGCAATGGAAAAAATTTTTGAGGCTAGATATATTTAGTAGACTATTTTGCTCTACTATTCTTATTTAAATAAAAGAAAGTTTTAATGTACATCAACTTTGAATAATTGAAAGTAAGAGTCTCCTTCCTCGAGAAGTGCCGGACGTTTCGCTTGCAGGAGTGATGCAGCACCAACAAAATTTTAATTTTCGATGACTGCATATAATTACTTACCAAAGAAATTTTCTAGACTTTTCAATATACAGTTACATGAAATATTTGAAGGCTTCACTAGCTCTGTAATGGTTATCATAATTGCATTGGTAAGACTTAAAATCAATCTGAAAATGTATATAGAAATTCCAAAATATTTATCGAGAAGATATGTTTAATAAAAATTTGTATACAGAATTAATAACCATCTTAAGTATATAATAAATATAAGTACATTATAATTATAATAAATGTTTATGGCCCCACTGAAAATTGTGATTTATTATTATAATGGATAATCCACTGTCTAAATACTTTTGTGACCTCTGTAAAATATATACTTGTACCAGATATCTAGTAATTTCCATATTGCATATTTTCAAATTTGTTTCAAACTTTGCCAATAAAACCGCGATAGCCGAGTCTCATATCGGTGGTAATTTTTTAATTGTGTAGCGTTAATTATATTTTAATCTTCCTTCTCAAGATTATACATCTAGTTCCTTCTTGTTTCCTAGATGCCACAATATTGACTGTAAAACGAGAGGAAAACCAGCCAAATTTTTAAAGGACGTTTTGTCTTCGTATACTTTCGTTGTGTTCCAGGTATTAGACATGTTTGAGAGTATATTTAGTATTCCTTTCCTCCTTTTTTTCTAAGTGACGATTTGTGACCCAATAATGCCAAAGAGGCGCAGATAAGACCTAATAGACAAGAAATTATGCAGGAAGTTGTCAAAACATCAGAAGAAATTGACCGATTTACAGAACGAAACAGATAGTCCATCCACATCATGTGAGAAAGCGTTGTATCGATAGCTTATCCGCCTGTTGTAGGTGCTTAACATCGCTAAATTGGTAGGAAAATGGATTTCCTGTTATGGTTAAATAATAACTTTGCCAAGCTCGGTCAAATGACCGGTTTCAAAATTTAATTTAAAATTGTACATTTACCATTATTTCTTTTTTCAATTTGATTTTACATAAATTCTCACATTAACACAAATTGAGAAATTGATTAATCAGGTAATATAAGAATTTACGTAAAGTTAGATGAATAAAAAAAATAACAATGAATGTACAATTTTAAATTAAATTTTGAAACCGGTCATTTGACCGGGCCTGGTAAGGTTAGTGTTAATGCAGGCTACCTGTGAGCTTGCACGCGGCACAAGGCAGGTTAGTCTTATTCAATGAATTTGAACGAATGGCAAAATAAGTAGGAACATAGCGGATTGAGTTTGTACGAGAAACAAGACAAGGGCGAACTCATAATATCAATATCGGGAAAAATAGTGACACGGTTAACAGTATTTATCTGTATTTTTATAACAGAAGAGAATATTCCACCCGAAATTCTGGAGATGGAAGATTGATCTTCATCCGTTATTAAAATCAAGATGCAATTACTGGACGGCTAATAGAATCTTCAGGAAAATTAAAGATGACTTATTGGCAAAATATTCCAGATCAAAGGAGTTGATGCATCCAAGTTAAATGCGGAACTAAATATCATCCTCTCGTATTCAGCAATTAATTCATATAGAAAACTAATCCTCGTTCAAAGGTCAAGTGATGCCGCTAGATTAATAATACAGATTCACCGCAATGAATGTGAATCTAGGAAGGCCTTTATACTCTCAGGAATTAGCAAGCAAATAAAATCTGTTCTGAACTTTAGTATTAAACTGAAGAATTTTTATTTGCAGCTAATGAGATAAAACAAAAGAAGCCAAAGCAAAATTATCTCAAAATATAAAGAATCAACTAGCAACAAAGTCGGCTAGTTAGCCAAACGTTAAACAGAATGTAAACTACGAAAGCTTGCTGGTAAGAAGGCCGCTTACCAGTCAGACAGCGTCATCAAACAACCGAGGCCAGAGTAGTTCCCAAAGGGACAGAGTGATCGAGAGTCCAAGTCCAAGAGCGAAACCAAATAAACGTATGTATCGCTGCCAAATCAAAATATTTCTTGTCGGACTGGCAAGAAATAACTCGAGACAAACTTGTCCTGAAATGTGTGTTCAAGGTTACAGAATAATATTTAATTCGAAGGAAGTCCAGGAACATCCTCCAAAAGTGAATTTTAAATCAAACGCGAAAATTAGTAAACGCGAAAAGGCAATTAAATTGTTACTAACAAAAGATGAGATACGTAGTTGTAGTTCGAAAAAAAGGCAATTTTTGCCTCCCTATTTCCCAGTGCCGGAACCAGATGGACTATATAGATTTATTCTCAATCTCAAAAAATTAAATAATTTTATATCGCCAGAACATTTAACATTAGATGACTGACGTGCGGCAACGAAATTGGTTTCCCCGGTTATCGCATAGTTTCAATAGATTCAGAAAACGCTTATTATTTAGTCCTCATAATATTAGCTGGTGTAAATGGTCGCTTATATACATGTCAGACTAATTCTGCTATATTTCGTAATGCTATTGTTTGACTAGGATGATTAAGCATCAATAAATCTGCTTGTTTGTTGTAAAAATTTTTAAATGGACCAAAAACTGAAACATCTAACGACTGAAGGCGGTAGGCAATGCGTGGTGGTAGTGTAGGTAGCATTATTCCATTATCTTTGGAATGAAAAATGCATTGTAGAGAGATGTGACTTTTTTTTTTGACATTTTTCATCTTTAGTGCATTTTACCATGCTTAATGATTTGGGGTAATTAATACAATTTTCCTCTGTCAGCCACCCACTTTCGTGTGTAACCGCAATAGAATCTGGGTGCTCTTTCTGTCATGTAGTCTACTTGGCAGAGGGAAAATGAAGAATGGAGCAATGGAATTTCCTAAAGCATAAACTGCTCAACATACTGTGACCAAAGAAACTACGTTCGGATGATTTGGTTTTGGAAAGTTGTTTTCGTCTTTTGCAGCTTACTATTTCTGTGGCTTGTGCACTGTGATCACTCCAGTTTCGTCCACGTCGTATTCTGGACCAAAAGTGTCTTTTTCAGTTATTATTCGCAAATTTTCATAAAAATGGGACAACATTATGTTTATTAAATTATTTTTATCCAATTTTGGGGAATATATTACTAATTTTCTTTCGCAAATAAAAATGCATTTTTCTTGGTATCAACTGGTGAAAGATCATAATCAAAATTTGCCGAAGTTAACAGATATACTGCAAGTAATTTTTTCTCCTCGTTTGTAAATATTTGTAATGTTACGAAATTTCGATAAAAAACTATATTTTCGTTACTTTTATATTTAATTATGTATCGAGATAATGTCAGTTTATCAATTTTGTACTTTTTAGCCATTGTTCTTATTGGTTTATTTCCATTAATAATTTCAAGAACAGCACTTAATCTTGAACTGAAAGTATTGAGAGTTAGCACATATGTGTAATATTGAGTGTATTTTCAGGTAAAATTTATGATAGTTCATAAAAATCAGTACACAATGAGAAAAACCTCATACGAATAAAGTCAAAACTTATGTTTCTCAGTACGAAAATGCAGTTTTTATAATAAAATAATTTCTGATTAATAAATTTGCTTGAAGAAATCGTAATCTAACTCGATTTACAGAGAGCACTCTGTGTCGAAGCGTACGCTTGCCTTTTGTTTTTTACGTAGGAAACAGAAAAATGTATCGATAGTCCCTCTACCAATCTTTTCGAATTATTTACAAAGCGAACGGCCTCACCGATTTCAATAAGCTTGAAATATGTTACCAGGATCAACATTCTGAATAACTTTCCCCCATACATGTTACCGTCGCTCGTCTTTACTTTCCCAGATATTCATAAAAGTTTCTATTTCGACAATATGATTTTAATAACCGAATAGTCGCTTCACTCAATATCACAGCTAAAGTGTTTCCAATATCGAATAGCGATAATACAATACCTTAATTTATCTTACAGTAGCGTTGTCGACCGTGACACGGCGGTCGAATGATTATTTCACTTAAACCTAACCCATTAATTTTCCTTCCTTATGTGACTTGAAAATGATCGTCGACAATGAGTTATGTCGGGCTATATGAAATGTACGCACGCCGTGAAGCCACAATGAAGTGCGATCGTAACGTAAATCGTACTGAAGATTTTTGCGAATATCTCGGAAACTAAAACCAAGCGACGGTAATATGTATAGTGACAACTTGTTTAAAGTGTTGACCTTGACGTCATATTTCGAGGCTATTGGAATCAGCGAGGTGGTCCGCTTTGCAAATAATTATCATTGATTTTGTTACATAATAATGTCAGACTATCGCTGTTGCGTCGAAAATACAAAAAAGATTTCGATTTCGATCAATTGATAAAAGGCATAAATCCAAAATCACGAAGAAGTAAGTATGAAGTAGATGCCTGTTTTATTTACCAAATTTCTTTACGTATATTTTCTTTTATGTTGAAAAAAGTAATCGTCGATTTTCCATCGTAAATAAAATGATTGTAAAAGTATTTGCAATAGTGATTTAACTCTAGGCTTTGCACTTGCTTTATTATTTTATGCAACATACGGACTTACGCTACTATTACATTCGACTAAAGCAACCTTGTATCCTATAGCCTTTTCATGTGCAGCGAACCGATGGAGGCCATTCATATTTATATTACCTTCCGCGTACTAAAACTAGCCAGTGTCGTACTAGCTTTCTTATCAGCATTATTAAGGTATATTTGTTGGCAATGAATAACGTAAACTCAAATGCTATATAAAGACGAAAAAGAGTAGGAAATAGTGGTAGTTAGGCTAGGGACGTCGCTGAAAAACTTTGTAACTCAGAAACAGAATATATGAACCGAAGCAATTATATTATTACAACTATAGCTCTTGAGAAGAAGTTCGAAAACAAAAATTGTGGATGCAAGAAAAAATGTAAAAACGTGATTAATGAAGAAATATGGAAAAATAACTTCCAATTTTTCCAATAATTTTTGGAAAATGAGACCCTTTACAGCGCAAAATGCATACCTTTGTGGATTTATACAGAGTGAAAAGTAGCCTGAAAAGTAGCAATAATGTGTACTATACGCCAAATATTGGTGGTTCTACTATCACCGTGTGTAATAAGTATTTCTTACAAACTTTTGATATATCGGAAGCACGTTTAAATAGAGCTATAATAAAACATGCCGAAGGTAAAGCTGCTGGAAGTAACTTTAAGCTACAACAGAGGTAAAGCAGCAAATCCGTGAAACCTCAGTGACGATCTTATTGACAAAGTTTTCCTACCACATGAACACAATCTGAATCGAAAATGTCCGAATGAAAATTCGAATGTCCGGAAAATGTATATGTTGTATACAGAAAATTATCTTGAATTAAATATACTACCAGTAAAAGAGCACACGTGTCGTTATATATTTAAAACGCGTTTTAATCTTCGTTTTAAAATACTATGGAAAGATATATGCAAAAAATGTGATGAATATAAAATTAAACTACATACAGAAAATAGATCAAAAAGCTATAAAAGATCATTGCTATATAACAAGATGCGGGAAAAGCAAGACGTTGCTGAAAGTTCCAGATAATGTTCATGTTTATAACATCGGTTGAAAATATAAGATTTTTTTGTATTCGGGATGAAACAATAAGATCAACAGGCTCACAACAAATAGCATCGCGTTCATTTAAACATATCAAAACTGCAGTTAGTAAGAAAGGTAAAATAATTATTTATAGAGACACATATACTGGAAAAGATCGTAACGTGAAATTAGCTTTATCTCTGTTAAAATTAGTTCGAAGTGATGACATAACAACAAAAGTTACAATATCAGGTGATTCATTTTTACCGAATGATTTGGATTTGGGATGTGTAAAATTTGCAGCGCATCGTTCAACTATTTAGGTCCCTGAAGATTGGTGCTATCGCATGAAAAGCGCTCGAAATTCCAACAAGTTCATCGTTTGTGAAACGAATTTTTTCAACTAAACAGTTAAAACGAATAAAAGAAACGAAGCGTAGCAAGAATACAGCAGCACAAACTATAAATTGGCTCAACATTCGATGCTTGCGCTATGAACGGGAGAAACAATTTGATATTTTTTATAAAACTACAATTTCTCCGAATGTCGAGTTTGACACATTAAATATTCAGTGTGCGGTGTGATAGTCAATTGCAGTTGAAAAATATACAACAGGAGAATTTATATCCATCTGTGCGTCCTGTTTCTGCGATTAAAATGAAGGACATGCTAAATTTGTTATAATTTACTCCACCGATTCATCATACATTTTTCTAAGCATTAAAGGTTAGTGAGATCGCAGATAGTGATAACGAATCCAGCAACAAATGTGTTTCTTTAGTATATTATAATAAATTAAATACTCAATGTACTGACTCGTATACTATGATTATTGGAAAATGTCGACTTTTTTCGTAGCGCTTTGAAAATAACATTCGTACAAATTACGATCATCAACACTTCGATTGCCATATGGCAGAAGTCACATTTTTAGAAGGAAGTGTTATCACAATTCAGTGGAATAGTGGCACTTGATTATTCGTTACGTTCCCGTTAGCTTATTACTGAAAGGAATGTAACTTTTTTCCAATTGTGTTATTATAATTACTAGTCTTTTTGTCCTTATAGTAAAGCTACAGTCTGTTGGTAATTTTTAATAAAGTATTACACGAAAGTGCAATTTTCATAAAACTAAGAATAGAAAGTTGATACATTTGTCAACTAAGGAGCTCAAATATCCTTTCCATTGTGATTTTACATTCTCAGATTTTCACTATTTCTAACGTCGGAACAACTTTTCAACAAACAATCTGTTCTTCAAGCTATAACCTTTTAGAACTGATGACTTTTAGGAAAACTAAAATATCAAATTTTCGTAGTAGTATGATTAATTCTGAGAAAGTAATTAAAATATATCATGCGTATACTTTCGGCAAATATTAGGTAGATGCGATAGTTCTATCAATAGTTAAGTAAAAAGTAGTAGATCACAATTATGGATGTTCTATTTCATTTGTACCTAGAAAATGATGGGACTTTGTTTATTTTATGCCAACAATCGGAGTGAGAAGATGTTTACGATTAAAGTTCACAAACGCCATTGTATATTGAAGTGAGTTTAAGAAAGGTAATATTATGGTATAGCTCTGCAAAAATATTTATCAAGTGTACAGTGGTAAAGCTATAAATGTAAGACTAAGCTAACGATGATTTATTTATCTCTGATCCGAAGATATTTTACGTAAAGATCAACTACGATTAAATAATCGAATATTTACAGATTGAGAGGAAGTCAAACTCGCTATTAATAACTCCATAGACTCTAAGAATCAATAATTTGTTGCAAGAGGTATTACGCAGTTAAGAAATAGATAGAGAAGAATCGTAGAACTAAATGAACAATACGTAGGTACATAGAAAATAAATGAAAATATTAGATCATTCCGTAAGCAGCCATGTTTAAAAAATTTTAAGACGTAGAAATTTTATTACATTTATTTTATAATCAAGTTTTACGTCCTTTATTATTTTCAATTGCCTTTTTAAACAAATTTTAACATTTTCATACAAAATTTTCGCTTACCACTGACATTCGCTATTTTGTTTAATTTTCAATTGTATTATTTTAAATAACTTATCTCGTGTTTTCAATGTGTAAAATTGGCAAGCATCATAAAATAAGTACATACATAAAACAACGTTCCTAATAATATTTTTAACCCTTCTATTTGTTAATTGCAAATTTCTGTAATTAAATCTTACGAATTCAAAATACAAAGAAAGAAACGAGATTTCTTACGGAGTGATAGAAATCTGTTATAATTATTGAATTGATATTCTACAAGATGCAGTTTCAGGATACAGTTGATTTGTATTTTAAATTAATCGCTGTAGTCGCGCTTATTTTTAAGAACTACAAGTACAGAAGTAGATGTACTAAAAACAAAGAATTCAAAACAATGTAAAGGGTTAAATTTACTGCGAGGGGATCAGTCTCGAATAATTTTCCTGCTTGTGAGGGAGAAAAGGCGAGCGGTTCTGTAGGCATTCTTGTCGACGGTCATCGTATGAGCGTAAACAGACGAAGACCCCAGAGAGCCGACAGACTGACGCCAGGAACCTCACAGTGTGAGATGTCCGTGTCGCTCATAGGCTGGTTCGGACACGGTCAGTACGATAGGTAAGTGGCAAGGAATTTAATACCTTGCGGTGTGTAGAACACCAAAATTTAGTCTGGTAGTTAAGTAAAACGTTCCAGTAGCTGAGGCAAGTAGCGAGTAATATTGTAACTTGCCGCGTGTAAACACTAAAATTTAGTCAAGTAGTTTAGTCGAACGGTCATTTAAATCGATCCAAATTTTTAGATTTTTTGGTTAAGTAGGCCGCAGCTGGTCGCAGTTGAAATTTACACTTTTTAAAACAGCAATGTTTGGGGTGATTGTATAAGCACAAACTATTCTGTAGACAATTTCGGATATTTCTTGAAATCAATAAGGAAGACAATAAATATATTTGGAAGAATTCAAGAACATAAACAAAATCATTAAATTTTAGGTTTTTGTCAAATATTAAAACCAAACACATGTGTAATATTATGGTAGAAAATTTCTTCATCAATGTAATATTAATTGCTTGATATTGGTCACATATATATTGTTTAAAAGATAGGATTTAAGAAGCTGAAAATATTTGTTTTTAATAATTATATTAATTATTAAATTAAATGCTAACATAGTTATATTAATAAAAACATTGTACTTTATGTTTTCGCTCATATTCGTAAATACATACGTATGTACGATTCGTCCCACTGAGCGTGGCACGGGAAATTCCGTCTGTCCCCTAAACCTGACCGAAGCAGGTAATAGTAGAGCTGGCGTGCAAAATCACGATAACGGTCGTGATCTAATTTCATTCACGACCAAGATCGTGATTTTTTTATCCTAAGTTAATTTGCTCACTGTGATCGTAATTCTTGATCTTAATTGAATTATTTCTGACAAAATACTTCAATATAGCTTGCATAAAAAGATCTGCATATAATGTAAATTTAAGATTACGTTCTCTGCACATGACTTAACTATATATATATACATGGCTTAAGTATACTTCATCTAATATTAAAAATAGAAAATAATTCAATTTTCTTTTCTTTATCTTATATCAGTATCTTAAAGAGTAAAATATTAGTTCGTCCTTTCGATTTCGAAATCGTAATATTTCTTTGATATCGTTGATATAAAACATACGGGTTTTGTGACACGTACAAAGAACAGTTATACTCTCCGCTAATCAAAAGCGATCACGAAAAATCACGATGATGAAGAACGAACGTGATGGAATCACTCGTGATTCACAAGTAGCATTTTACGCCATCTCTAGGTAGTAAGATTGGGGCACGCCGATTCTAGCGCAAATGTGACAAACTATTAATGAACACTAAAAAAAAAAAAAACGCATCTGGATAAATTTAGTTGATTAACTCTGAGTGGTGAGGAAAAGACTGTCTTGTTCTCCTACTTGACCAAAAAATCTAAAAATTTGGATCTATTCGACTAAACAAACCTTTTTACTCCACTACTGGACGTGTCTAAACGTTGAATAGTAAGTTACATATTTGTCATTTGTCGCTTGAAGGCTGGTTCAAACACAATGAATTCAGTGGCAAATGGCAAGTAGCAAGTGGCAAGTGGAAAGTGGCCCGTCCAGACACATCAATAATTTTAAGCAAGTAATTAGCGACTAACCAGTTACTATTAAACGGTTTGGCTGATGCATAGAAAGTGTCTGGTCGATAGAGTTGAGTTTAGAAATCACGAGAGATGAACAGACGACGAGCGATAATAAACAGTGTTAACAGAAATACTATTCAAATGTTAGCAATAGATATTGAAGAAGAAATTGAAAAAGAAAGGAACGAAACAAAGCGTATATGGACTAGAAGATGAATCAGAAGAAGCGATTCGTTAGAAGCTCCGACTGGTCTTCCGAAAGAATTAGAAATTGAAGATCTTAAAGAATATTTTGTCACATGACAAAAGAGTGTCAGAAAATATTTTTTATTTATTGTTGAACAGAACGAAAGTCCACATTCAACAAAGAAATACATATGTACGATAAAGCAATTCGAGCAAAAACGACATTATAAACAGTGTTGTATTTTCTTGAAACAGAATGCGGCTTAAGAACTTGACAATATTTGTTTAGGCTTGAAAAGTCCACAAACCGCAAAAATCTGCAAATCACTACAAGACTTTATTGAGATAAGGAAACGAATTCTTTTTCCTTTGAACTGTTTATAATTTATAATAATTACTAAATGTATTTTGTTTTTATTAATTATTACTAATTATTGTATCGGGTAATATAAACTTGTTTATTGGGTAATTAGATAGCTAGGTAAAGAAATACATTTCTTTTCATTTGAACTGTTTTTCAAGCGCGTTTTATTTTTATTAAATATTACATAAATTAATATAAATTTTTTATTAGATAAAGTATACTGTAATGACTCACTAGTAGTATCGGTATTCCTAAATGTTGATGCATCATCTTGTGCATGTTAACGCTCCATTGATGGAGGTGACGGCGGAAGAAATCTATTCGTTGTTATGTATGATACATTTTTTGGTCTGATCCTATTTAAGTGTATCTGTACATGTTGCTATACCTGTAAAGTAATTTCAAGTGGTATTGCCTTTAAGGTATTTGTACCGTAGATTGATTTCCTTATAATTTCTTTGAAACTTTGGTGATACATTATTTAATATATTATTTATGCACAATTCAATTTTTAGAGAGCCTAGCTTTCCGAAATAGAAATATTCGTCTTCAAAAGTGAAAGATTGAATGATAGTAAACCGCCGCAAAAATGAAACTTTTATCAATTACAAAAAAATCGCTCTTATTGTACGAAGTTGTTAAAAATATAATATGTTGTGTAAAGTGACTAGAAGAATTTTTTTGTAAGAAAAATTTAGTTCTTGCCTCGGCATTTTCGAATGAAAATAACGTGAAATATGTAATATCGGCAATTTCGACGTCCAAAATGCCGTACATATATTATAATGTGGAGTTGCCGTTATGTCCATTTCTGAATTGTTTATTAGTATGCGTGCGTAGGAAGTACAGACAGCCAGGAAATTTCTTCCTAGATGGAGAATTTTAGACGTGCATGAAGAATATGATTTTCAAGTCTCAACGTGTTTTACTTTTGACAGATATTGTCGCGCTATAAATACCTTAACTGCAAGCCAATATTTATTTCCAAATATTTACTTCGAATTCATTTTCTTTGATATTGATCCTATTTGCCTCACTCTTTCATTAGGTCACTGTAGTATTATATTGGACGAAGAAGAAAGATTCAAATCTATGAATGAATTTCCATCACTCTCTTCTTCCACCGAATCAATTCGTCTGCAGTGTCTGAAAACGAACAAATTGATTGTCTATAATACATATATTATAAAATATAGCAATTATAAGATCTAAGCATGAAGCATGACATCTTCATAACTATTGCCACAAATTCATAGTTAGTTTATTTTTCAGGCGCCAGAGGAAAATGAGTGCAAAATAATCGAAAATGGTTCTCGAGAGCAGTGAAACTTCCCCAGTGTTTTGGAACCACAGATGGGAAACATGTGGTTATCAAAGCACCTGTCAACTGTAGGAGTTTACATTTTTATATAAACAAAGCAACACTATTGTACCAATGCCTGTTGTAAATATATACCAGGTAATAGATAATAGGTAAATAGATAGATAGATAATAGATAGACAGTAGATAATAGGGTAATACGGGAGTATATCTATTGATTTATGTACATTGATGTATTTCGTAACAGTATGTTACCAAAAGACCGTTTCTTACTCGGCGACAATGCATTCCCATTGAAAGAATATTTACTTAGGTCTTTTGCCGAAACTCAATTAAGTGTCAAACAAAAAATATTCAATTACTGACTCTCTCATGTGAAAGAAATAAACGAAAACACGTTTAGAATAATGATAAGCGAAGGAGGATGTTAAAAGATAGCCATTTTTGGCATCGCCTGGAGATGAAAAATTCGTGTAAGAGCTCTAAGAGAGTCTCCCAAGAAATAAAAAATGTTTTTATTATTTTATATTTATTTTACACGAAAAGTGATGGGAAAGTTGTTGAAAATGAATCTAAATATGTGAATACGATAGTGATTGAACTCGCCTAAGTGTAAGCGTTCTATTTCGTCTTCTTCTGCAGATATTGAAGCATCTTGAAAGTAAGTTTAATGGGAAAATCAGCAGGTAAATCAATTGAAGCTTGTAATCAAGCAAAACCACAATATCGTATCACTGCTATGTGTAAACATCAGCCAACGACGCAAACACCGACTTTGCATCTACGTGTGTATTTATCAATACGTATACAAAATATTTTTAAGCTACTACAGTGTCGAGAATGTAATTTCGTTTTCAGTCAAATATTGTTTGATTCTATGTGAATTTGATATTTTGATAATCAATACAACAAGAAGAATCTCTATCATGACTCAATACTAACTGTAACATAAAATGTTTAATATAAACACTTCTCCGACTGTAAGAAGATAAACTAATCCTATGATGACAAACATCAGAGTTCGCACCTGTGATGGAAAAGAATTCGTAATTGTTTTCATTGCAGTGAAACTACAATAATAATAATTCTTTATTTCGATTTTTTAAACCAAGTAAATGCGTTCCTATAATCAATTCAAATATACATATATGTAGGTATGTATTTTATATTGTTTCTATTTTTAAATCAAATACCACTGCGTTATTAAACTTACAATCAGTACACATGTTTGTCTCCGGATGAAGAACGGTGAACAAATTGAATGTTATTCTCGTGTAGCAATGATTTTGTGCTACTTTGTCATTGTTTGGTCCAAATATTAGCCATTTTATTAGCTGAATTTTGCATTAATTACTTCGAAAATGATACAATATCCGAAAAAAGGGAGATGAAATATAACACTTAGCTGAGTTCGATTGCTATCATATCCACAAGTTTAGATTCATTTTTAACAATTTTCCCATTGTTTTTCGGAATAATAATGGGGATACTTTTCTTTCTTGTTTTAAAGGTCTTGCACGAATTTTTCAAATTCAGACTATGCCAAAACTGACCATTTATTAACATTCTTCTGTAGGATATTTGGAAAGCTGGTAGCTTTTTCTTCCGATAAAGCAGATTTAATTGTTAACCATTCTGCATTACATAACTGGTCATGATTACAAGAAATACATGTTCGACAATATGAAAATATGAAAATAATTGGGTGTAATTGGAGGAATTCGTAACAACCCCTTGAATACTTACACTGTTTAGAACATTATCGAAACATTAAAATCGACGATCTCAACATCTACGCGAGAGATTAGCTGATTTTATTACGGAAAAAGGGTCTGCCGCGTGACACTTACGAGTGATACATCGACATCATAAATACAATTTCTACCAAATAGGAATTTTCGTTCGTTACTGAATTTATAGAAAAAGAACTAAGGAAGAGATAATGAAATGATAATTGTGAGTTGTCTTTACAATCCCTGTCCCGTCTGTGCAAGCAATGGTATATTTTTAGGGAAAAAAGAGACGTAAGCAATATTTCGCATAAAGGATACGGAAGAATACTAATTATTTTTGCAGTGGCTGCAGAGATAATCCATGTTTATGTTTGGGAGTGTGTTTCAGGAATTGTCATAAGAATCATTTATGATTTATATTATTAAAAGCATTTTTAAATAACAATTTTCTTTCAACTATACGTATAAATGCATCTTCATATTTTGGTAAAATTTTTATTTTGTGTTTGAGTGTCCATGTGTGTGTCTGTGTGTGTGTCTGTGTCTGTGTCCATTCAAATTTACAAGTATAAATAATATTTAGATCTACTATATACATGTTACATAATATTTTCAAATTTTCTTGAAATAAATATCATTATCTTTTGCGTGTTTATCTTTCTGAAATCTTAATTAAAATGCTATTTTATTCGCATGCTGTACATGATACGTCACATGATTATCCAACATCAAAATTATTACGACCATGTTAAGAATATTTAAAATTAATATATTAAAGCGTCATAACGTAATATGTTTAATGTCGCATCGACTACGAGATGATTCATAAAGACATTAGGCTTAGATTGATTAGGTTTTAGTGTGCATATTATTGATGAAATTTAATGTGTTAGACATGTGATCTTGCGATGTGCAGGCTGTGTCAAGTTTTATTCCATGTCTTTGTCTTTGTGTTTCTGTATATCTATATTCCTAGAGTACGTGGGTGGTTCTTAATTGTTGCTTACGGCATAGGTTACGGTAAGGCGGTTCTGCTTGTCTTAATTGGCTATTCGTGGGTTATTTTGGTGTATCCAGTCCACAAACGAGACATTACGACCCTTTCTTTTCTACTTACCTTATATTATGGTATCTGCTGGTAGAAATATTGGGTTTTACTACGGACTTTTATGTTTTGATCAAAGTCCAGCTTTTGTTCCAGTCTCCTTTTGTGATTCTTTTTGTGTGATTAATTCTTTCCTGACATGAGATTGGAAGAAGTTGATTGGTATGTTTAAGGAAAGATTGCAATAGAATTCCTGTATGTTGAATAATAATAATAATCATTTTATGTTTATTTCCATACGTGTTTATTAGGGCATTGATTACGCTTATAGAGTTTGTATAGGTTACAAAATTTGTTACGAGTATGTAACAATGTTTCAAGGATGTGTAGGTGTAGGCTTTATCTCAACAAAAAAGAGAAATTAGTTGTTACTGTCTGCTATTGGAGTAGTTAGAGTGATGAGAAGAGATTTTTAGGGCTTTTTCTTTACGGAAACGACTCATGTATGCTTATGTGTACTGTTGTCTTGTGGTTTCGTTTCAAGTAGTATAGTTAATATGATATAACAGTAAACCTACCATTGCGGTCAAATTGATCGCTTTCTAATTTCTACACAAATTTTACCATATTTAAACGTTATCAGATCGGTTCCCAATCTATGACTTTTCATAAAATATGCATACAATATATTCTTCGGTACTTATTTCTAGTTTGCTTCTTTTTTCTAAGAAAAATTTGTAGTCTGCCCTGCATATCTCGAGCGGTCAATAAGTATACAAGAAGTGTCGGTAGGTTTAGTGATAATATAATAAATATATTATATCAGTTAAAAAATGTCTTTTACCGCGTTTAAGGGTCAAATACTCCACTGTGCGGCGGCTAATGTACGAGATTCGATTGTGATTCATACAAGGTACAAAAATATGTAAAAGCTATTTGTAAGAGTTAAAAGAGGAACATGGTAAATTAAGAATCATACGCGTTGATCCTCGCAATTGTAAACCTCAATGAAAAAGTTTTATACGATTTAGATGCAGATCAGAAAGAAGCGTATCTAAAACTTGAATGGAAATTCGAAAAAATTATATCTCAAACCTCACTATTCACAACTTACTGCTTAATTATTTTATAGTAACAGTTAAAAAATAAAAATCGGCGAACAATGAAACTAAAGTAGATGAATTTAAGAAGAATAATGAAGATGATTTCTACATTGCATATTGTTGCAAAAGATATGGCATACTCCCCTAGATTAGCATGAGAAGGCTGCACCTGTTGGTAATCCCTCTTATTATGACTATTAGTTTAGATGAGCGCAATGTCGTATGATGTACACGATTTTACCCTTTCTATGGGTCAATATCGAAAAAGAGAGGTTTTGTTCTAATGTTAATGACAATACTCGATACTTTCATACTATAGTCATTTCATTATGACAGTATTTAATAAATATAGTATTGATTATGCAATTTATTTTACAACAGATTGAAAGGTTATGAACCTAGAACCTTATCAAGGGAATTAATTGATATTTAAGTGGTGCTAATTAAATTATTTTTGATACGATACAGTCA
Organism: Bombus confusus; assembly: GCA_014737475.1. NCBI lineage: Eukaryota > Metazoa > Arthropoda > Insecta > Hymenoptera > Apidae > Bombus > Bombus confusus. The sequence goes on along the minus strand of JACXIV010000076.1, from coordinate 127,634 downwards.
GCGATAAATCTAGCGTAGTACTCGATTTTTTAATAGAAATCTATCTCCAATACCATAAAAATTAAAGCTACGTATCTGTTAAAGCTGACAAATGAAAGTAAAATTCGTTGCGAAGGTATCTAACTGTCTGAATATTTCGTAGTCAGTTTTTAAAATATAATTGTTTCATTCTCGCTTGTTATACATTTTGTTTCAGTCTCGAGCCACTAATCTATCACTGTCAGAATAGAATAATAAATATTCGTAGAAAATATATTTCGAATTTATTATCTTCTTTCCTTAATATGTAACGTTACAAAAAACATACAAACAAATGCACAATGTATTGTATAGGTATATATAACCGTCTTGTTTAATTGATAATCGTTATATACACTTTTAGAAAGTATCGTTTCATTTAATAATTTTTATATTGCTTATCGCAAAACTAAAGTGTTAGGATTTCAATAATGTCAAATAATGGAAGTATATACACGTATATTTCCGTCATATCCCAGACCCAAATTGTTACTTTCGACCCTCATCTATCTTACTAAATTATTTTTTTATTCATACATTAAATTTCTTACTTTTATCTCCATTTTATATATTTTTTCTTTTATTTCATCAACTCGTTTTAATGCTGTGTTAAATATCCTTTGAAATAAATATTTTAATCTTATTAATTAGTATTCAACGAAAAGAAAAGTTTTTGAACAAAAGTATAACAATTTCTTTCAGTTTCTATTCTTCTGTTTCAATCTTCCTAACAAGGGACCATCTCCAAATTTTCTATTAATTGATGTTTCGGTAATTGATCGTTCCATTAATCGACGTCCTTAGCATAATCAGAATTGTACGTTGAAAACAAATGTTTCCAAAGCGCAAATTATTATACGGTAAACAGAGAAACTATTCTCTCCTAAACATGATATTCATATATTATATGTATATGGGTGGTTGGTAACTAGTGGTACAAGCGGAAAGGGGGTGATTCTACGCGAAAAAAAAAGTCGAAAATATAGAATAAAAATTTTTCGTTTGAGGCTTTGTTTTCGAGAAAATCGACTGAATTTTCGCTCGGTACGAGTGCACTTTATCATGTCTCGTTATAACGGATCTCACTGTAGATCATTGTTTCGATTGACGTTATATTGATAAACACTTCAAATGTGACCGAAGTGTTTTCCTACCTATTAACTTACTATCCGACTTTTTTATTCTATATTTTTTTATTCTATTTTTTTCATCCTTATTTTTTTTATTCTATATTTTCGACTTCTTTTTTCGCGTAGAATCACCCCCTTTACGCTTGTACCACCAGTTACCAACCACCCTGTAGAACGAAATTTGATATCACTATCGTATGATTTGGTTGTTACAACAAATATAACATCTCATGTACAAATAATCGCTATTTTCGCAGACGCAATAACCGTCACCCATTTAATAAAATCTGATAACATGATCGATCGAGGACATGGAAGTGGGACTGGTTGGAGCGAGGCAAGCAAGGACGTTTCGGCTTCGAATTTCACCGCGACATTTGGAGAAGAAAAAAGAAGGTTGCTGGAGAGGAGGACCAGGGTCATTTCGTGTTCACCTCGTCGCACCCTCGACCGAATTCTAGTTGTGACAACTTCACCATTTTAGTCCACGATACGGCTACCTGTCATTTTCACGATCGACTTGATTTAACGTGCATCACTTTCACGTAATCGATTTTTTATCTACATGTTTAATTGTCTACAAAGGACATGTTTAATTTTTTAAATAGAAATATAGATATCTTTTTACATATATTCTTCGGTATATTCCACGTCGGAAAGTATTAAGATACGATATTTTAAAAAATCAACAATTCATGAGACATTTGAAATTAAAAGGTAAGATATTCCATATAAAAATCTGAAATATCTCACAACTTATTGATTTTATTGAGATTGTAGTTTTACCTACCTATGCTTTGTTAGACAGAATGTTTCGATAATCATTCATTATGCACATAATAATCAAAATGTTAATAACAGGTATTCGGATAATTAATATCATCATTCTTAGTTATTTTTATTTATTTTTTTTTTTTTTTTTTTTGCTTCTGACTGTCAATTAGTTTTCCCTTAACTTTAATAGTTTTCTATATTCATTTCTGCATAGTAATATTTAATTTTAAAGCAACGAAGGGCTTAACTTTATTGTTCCTTTTTAACATTTTTGCGTTGTTTATTGTTTTCTTTTTACTTCTTGAGTACTCGTACAGCATTTTCTTTTCTCCCAAAAAGTTTCAATTGGATCTAAGCGATCCGGCGGTATGACTAAGTAAAAATGGAGTAAGTACTATTATCTAACCAAAATGTTCGTATTAATTTATTCATTTCAGATTTACTTTCCTTGCAAACGCACTTTCGAGAACAAATTTCCATTGGAGCGTCTCCACATCTATATATCCCAACAATTGATTGAATTTTTTCTTCGATTCAAGAGAAAATGTTTCCTTCTTCAATTTTATAATTAATATATCGTTTTGAATGACATCAAACAGGTCGCCTAATGAGTCAATAAATTCCTTTTCTCTTCTCTTTTGTAGTTCATTTCGGTGTTTCTCAAATCATTGTAATTGTCATCAACTTTGATAAAATGCTAATAATTTTGCAACATTAGTATATGTTTTCAAAGGGGAAGATGTGCTTTGCCTGAAAGAACCTTCCACTTCTCTTATTCTCTTATTGTCGCGACATTTGCTGGAAGACCCAGCTTTATTTTTCATAGATTCTAAAACGGTACGCGCAAACCTTGTTCATCACTGGGCAGTTTAGAGCCTATAATTTAACTTTCGTTATGCTTCTGCGAATATATTTTATCATAACTTTCACTTTCTATCCTTTTAAATTCTCCCTTTCAATATAACTCTGCGATATACAGGATGTTCCGTGGAAAAAAACAACATATGGACCAATTCATGTTACCTAAGGTGACGTTAGTTTCGCTACGAAAACAAAGTATTTTCGGAATTTTGTTATCTTTACTTGTAGTACGTTTGACACCATTAAAATACGGTTTTGTTACATGGCCGCAAATGACAGAAAAGTTGCGAGTCGTGTTACGCGGTACACCTCGTATGTTCAGAGCTCGAAATCTCAACAAACGAAATGTAAACAAACAGTGGAAATAAAAAAATAGAGCCTTGTAGTTACTGTGTAATTGGAGCCAGATAACGGCTTCCTTTGTTATAATAGAAGAGCCTGTACATGTAAAATTCTGTAAAGGCGGCGATATATATAAGTAACTGAATCAGAGTTGGATAGCAATTGGTTATTTTGTGGTTATTTTTCTAATTGATAATAACCGATTAAAATTATTAAAGTCAATTATTGAAAGCATTGATGGTAATCATAACCATTAATCAATCAATCGTCCTTGAATAAATCAGTGATCATGATTAAACTTAGTATTAGTAATCGCTGAATGAATGATTAATTTACTTTTCACCAGCATTAACGCTATATTTATTTATTATCGCTTCTTAGTATCACTTATGGTTAAGCAGGAAAACGGATGCAAATATTATCGTTGATATCTTCAATTTAAACAAAAAAACATACAGGCGTGATTTTTCTTCTTACGTTGATGCTCGCATACATCGAATTTATGTGTATAGTCGATGGCAACGAAAATTTACAGAAATCGACACAATTAGCAGCTGTATATTGTAGAGTTATAGAGAAATGTAATTATTTGTGGAAAGTGACAGTAACAGCCAAATACTGCAGGAATCATTCAAAATATCGGATCACGCTTTGAACGGACCTGGGCGAACTAGGTGGAACAGTTTGTATGACTCGTTACAATAAATTACTACAGTAAGCGGAAAAAATAGCGAACTTCTCAGAGCTTTAAGCATGAAGAATCAAACAGAATTAAACAATCAACATTTACAATATCTAGAGGAGTATTCAAAGTGTACGAGACCTTTTGCTATGACTATGACTATGACAGATTCATTACTAGGTGAACGTAATACGTACTTTTTCATGTCCTTTTTCCTCAACATGAAAAACTTAACGCGATAATAGATCTTGAATGGATTTATTGTAAGCCATTTGCAGAAGCGAATAAATAGAAATGTATAAACTTTTCTGTGCAACAAGTTGAGAAAGCTGCAGTAGCAGGTTTCCCATATTCGTGACTTAAACTCATTAGCTCATATAGGACCAACTTAATCTCCGAAACAGCAAAGGCGCTTTGTCCGATAAGTTTTTTTGATTTTTTTTACTATATCTGCAACTAAGGCAGAGTTAGAAGTTTCTTGCGAATATTTCTTATGTGAAAAACGACAAGATTTAAACCTCCTGGATCGGTATTCATCGACAAGAAATTTTTTTTTATATAATACATCGCTGCCATTGGCAGCATCCGTGGGAAGATTATTCTTATACAATGATGGTATTGAAATATGAGGCATATTAAAAGCGAACTGTACTTCTATAGCCGCACCAGGATCGTAATTCAATACTTATTTACTATGCAAATTATGTATTCTTTCGCTGAATTATTCAATGGATGCAGATTTTCTAAATACTGCACAGTATTTATCATTATAATTACCATAATGTAAAATTTCTGAGTTAGTCATAATGATAGACGTAATCATTTCATAATTAATGACTATTGTGGTAATTAATATATGTCTTAATTGATTAATTATTCATGATTACTTGATTACTTGGTAATCGTAATCATTGATCACGAACATGATTTCACATTAGCTGTAATCGCTAATCATCAATTAGATTACTTTTTGCCCAACTCTGGACTGGATACTGCATCTGTGGAATCTGACTCGTATAATAGTGTGCTAGCCAAATACTGCATTATATGCCAAGCCTAATACTAAATAAAAGTCAAAGATTTGTGTATACTTTTGGAAGTAATACATAGATATTACTATTATACTATTAATCTGAAACTTTGTGCTCTTATTTTCTCATATTTCGAAAATAACAGAACATGATTATTTTCAAAACTAACGTGACATCATTAAAATCTAAGAATTTTAACTCAATTACAACATAGATTCCCGTTGACCAATCGTTTTAAATCCTTTTCTCACCAGGTATCGCAATTTATGGAAGTGAGACCAGAAAATGTCGGAGATTGGAGAATAAAGACCACCCTAATGTGCAATAATGTGTTAATAAAAAATGTTTCTACAAAATCAGTTTATAAAGAGACATATCAGGTACACATGCAAAATTTTTATACAACATTTTATATAACATTTTAAAATATTTATAAAATCGACTTCTTTTTAGCAGTAATAGTATAGGAGAATTGTTTACAGACAGATAGAATATATACATGATAGTCAATTTTATGAAAACTGGTCATAAAATTGCGAGTATTTCACTCTTGTAACTTATTTGTAACGATATACACCTAAACATGAGAACTAATTAATATTCAACATTAAATTACAGGCATGTATGTATGATACTTAAATAGTATAGAAAATCCACGTAAATTGTGGCGTAATTTAGAGCTGAAAATGAGACAAAAATTTCCTTCTAATATTAAAACTACCAAGTCTATCAAAATGACAGATTTCAGATCTGTTTCTTCTAGAATTACTAAAAGCGTATACCTGCTTTTGCCAATATTTTTTATTTATAATATAAATATGTATAATAATACATAAATATATAGAAAGAGCGAATAAATTATTGGTAATTTTTTTATTTATTAGTTTATATTAGGATACAGATATTAAGATATATTAGACTATTAGATTATATTAGGTTGTCCCAAAAGCTTCCTTCGTTTTATAAGAAAATAAGAGATGCACAACATTTCTTGTTTTATATTATTTTACTGAATTTACTTTACGTTTTATTATTATACGTTTTTATTTATCTATTATTTTATTTATTTTATTTATCTATTATTTTACGTTTTTTTAAATAAATGTTACTCTTTTGTTATAACCAAAGTATAGGTTTGTTTGCTGATATTCCCAAAGTAGTATCATACACAAACATATCATTATCATGGAATAATTATAAAATTTTATCAAAAGTATATGTGGTGGTTTTATGAAAATTTCGGGCACTACAGATGATAAGGTTGTGAAAAGTTAACTTATTATGGAGCCTTTCTGCTACCTAGTCGTTAAGTGTTTTAAACCAACAGCATTAATCGCTGGCCTAAAATTTTATAACAAAACCTTTAATACTTAACCATTACGTATATAACATTGATAATTTTTTCTTATTTTTACTTATACGTTGTGCGTCCACAATTTGTAGAAAAAGAATAAACGATAATCCCTGGAATATTGTTAAACGCAGTACGTACATCAAATATGCAATTAATTGCATTAATTGTTAACACGAGCGTAACCAGGAAATGACAAAGGTTTAGCTTAAAATGCAGTCTCGAGATGTCAATATGAAGCTGAAACGAACATTGCATAGTACCGAAAGAACTTGAGAAAGATCTTGCACGGATTGAATTTCCTCTTCTTTTCTGAAGCTGGAGGTAAGGTCAGAAACCGGGGATTCCGTGGAGATCGGGGTCGAGGAGGGGCCAAGTTGATTCCTAAATCATCGAACAAGAGTCGTACTCCTCGCTCTCGAACAACAAGCTACCTCGAGATTCCAGTCTCTCTTTCCCCTTTTATCTCCTCTTTCATTACTCCATCCCACTCGTTGTCGACCAGCTGTATATATATACTGTTGACAGAAGCCAGAAATAGCCCTGAACGACTTGGTCCAACCAGGAGGTTCTTCTTCAACTACAGACTAATAGGTATGCAATGAGATATTTGAAAGGAATGCGCAGTAATTTAACACGTTACTAGACTGCGGATTTTTATGCAAATTCATACTTTCGAGAATATAGGTAAAAAGGTAGAACCTCGGTAAAAGCTTGCTTTGCCTACCAAATGTTGTGAAAAGCACTATAC
>JACXIV010000076.1:7254-107924 GCA_014737475.1 Bombus confusus | reverse complement strand
AAATTTTAATGTTGTTGATACTTATGAAAAAGTTATCGATTCGAAGAGTCGATTCAAAATGTACGATTTTTGCAGAATTGTCTAGTCGACTTTCGTCCAAATGCTCAATAAATCGATCTGAAAAGAATATTGTTTAGAAATTTATTGATTATTGGTAAATTAAAGAATTATAATAAATATATAATATAATTATAATATACATATATAATTATATTTTACATTTTATTGTAAATAATATATATATGTAAATAATATATGAATTATAATATACATACACAATATCTCAGTTCTTTCTCACCAATCGATGCTAGGCATGTTCTACGGATAAAAGCATGAAAGCAACGTTATGCAATATAAATATAAGCACATAAACGTTCCGTTAAAAAGGTACGACAAAAATACGAAAAAGCAACTGACGGATGTTTCGTTCGAAGTGTTAATGCGGTAGTATAGCGAAGGTTGACCTCAATGGTGGAAAAGTCAAGAAAGACCAAGTACTATGCTATTGGATATTTAATGTTTAACTGTACGAAACTTTAAAGAAAATATTTTATAAATAAATATCATTTTATAAATAAATAGCGCGTAGAAATAAATATAAAGAAATGAAGGAAAATCAACAAGAAATTCATAGCGTGAGAGATATAAATCCAATTTTTCAAAGAAATTCGTAAGTGTTTATGAATTGTGCAGAATATAGATTCAGGTTTTCATTAACGACACCAAGGTAAACGCTGCTAATTTGTTTTCCACGCTGTATCGAATGAAGAACCAATTCGTAATGTCATATTCGCATCATAACATTTTAATAAACTACAAATTTATAAACATATTTAAACATCATTACCTACTTTGGTATGCGATGGAATCGTATGATGATAGCACACGTATATGTAATAAATAAAAGAAACGACAGCGTACTGTATACACTGTATAGCAAAAGGACGAATTCATCAATGATTAATGAAATTATTTAATGTTAATACTTCACTTCAAGCACCCATTCCTATCAATGGAAGGTTGATATTGGTGGAGAACTGAATTTATTACTACATAAGTTTTAAGGCCATTATGGATTCTTTTATGTTTTATAGTGTTGTTATAATTTGTTAATGCAATTTTGAATGGATCGAGTTCATATAATGTTTCTTTTTTGTCCCTATTCGTAGAAAATAGCGATAGAATATAGTACAGAGACCTGAAATATTTTATATCAGAAAAATTTCATACACAAATTATGATATTATGACCTTATTTAGGAGTGATTTTATCCACATACCTTTTTATTTAATTTATGAATTGTAACAAGCTTCAGGTATGGCGGAGGACATGCTACAAAAGCGGCCAGACGAATAAGTAAGTAATGTCATTTTATCAGAATTTGGTTAAAAACTATCTCCAGGAGACTTAGAAAGTATCTAAGGGACTGAGATCTCAACAAAAGCCTCATATAATACATTGTATTTAAAACTTTTTACTTGAAAAACAAATATTTTCTCACATTTTTTATCGCAAACAATTAGTTAAAACTTAATATCAGTTTTAGTTAGTTCAAGGATTATTTACAAAATTTAAACATTCAACATCGTACATCGATAGTAATTTGCAATTATCTAGTTTATAAATGAACTAACTAACCACTCTTGATAATTGTCACCGAAACTTAAAGATGAAAACAGAAATAATTAAATTTTAACAAAAATCAATTCTTATTAATCATAACCGAACTAGCTAGCAATCTTGGCAATTGCCAGTTAAACTGAAAAACAAGAATCATTGAATTTTTAAAGCTAATGAATATTTATTCCTCACGTAAACAAGCTTATTAGCTTGTCAATCTTGCTTCTTTTATTGTGGACTAAAATAAATAAATTGTAGACTTTATTTTCTGACGTTCAAGACTATATTACAATTTCACCTAAACACTGCGAGACATTCTACAAGTATCTATGTAATATAAATACAATCAACACACAGTTTAATCAGGTTCCTGCATACTTACTTTTCTCAGTTTAAAATTTAATGTCAATGTTATATTTACATTAAATAAAACTTAGCAAAGTTGATAAATTTAGAATATTATACGAACCAGGGGACTGAAAAGCTGATTGGCTGCAGCAGGTGATTGTCAACGAATCTACAATTTTAGCTAATCAAAAATAGTCACTTGTTACAAAACGTAAGAAATGCACCAACTGCACCCGATTATCTTTTACTTATTTCACGTGACTTCTTTCTTAATACCCGTTCTTTTAGAAATTACATTAAATAAGTTTTATTTACATTAAATAAAACTTCGCAAAGTTGATAAATTTAGAATATAATACGAACCAGGGGACTGAAAAGCTGATTGGCTGCAGCAGGTGATTGTCAACGAATCTACAATTTTAGCTAATCAAAAATAGTCACTTGTTACAAAACGTAAGAAATGCACCAACTGCACCCGATTATCTTTTACTTATTTCACGTGACTTCTTTCTTAATACCCGTTCTTTTAGAAATAATCTTACAGATAGGGGACTGAGATGTAAACGTGGTGACAAAGATTGTAGATGTTTTTTTTTTATCAATAAAATAAAGTCGATTAAGGTAAGATAAATATGGCTATTGTAAAGTATATATAAAAAGGAAAAATTAGTAAATAACTTCAAATTCATTCACGTATAAAAGGTAACTTTTTGATATTAGATATGAACAAATTAAATTGATAATTCTTCATAGTGTGACGATGAAATTACAAGTTATAATCATTCTCTGTCGTGCAAATATGATACAATTTAACGTTTTTAACTGTTTTTAACATACCATGTATGTATAGAATCTAATTTAAGTTAATAATACTACATGTGTATTGAAAAATTTGCATTTTCAATTATGTAAAAGAAATATATATTTATGTATTTCATGCCAGAGCATTAATTTCTACTCTTTCTTGAGCAAAGATTTTAAAGTATAGTATACAATATTATCATGGTTTTAACATTCTATTTCATTACGCATTTTTATATAGCCAATATAAAACAAATGCTTTCGACTTATTTTATCAAGTTATTTAATATATAATATACTACATTTTTAAAGAAATATACTTTGATGTTATTAAATTATTAATTATAACCAAATATGCATTATTATGAAATTTTCAACAATAAAAGTTCTTTTATTACACAATTTCTTTTATTTCTCAACATTTCTACGAATGAAAAGTATACTTTTTTATAGAGATGTGACTGTTGTTAAAGCATAATAAATTGCTATCAGTATGGCTTGAAAAATACCTATGTATTTAATTTTGATAAACCTATGTTTAACAGATGACAATGATTTAGAAGATTACAAGGATATTATATAGATTACTTCAGAACCGTCAGTTGATCGACTATTCGTTAAAAATATGAAAAATGCTTTAGTTAATAAACACATGTTTACTTTACCTTATTATTATAATTAAATGTTAGTTTAAGTACAAAGTGATAGAAAGGTTATATTCTGAATCGAGTGTCCAACGCCGAATCGAAAATCTGGACTCGAATCGTAAATCGAACCGATCATTACCTATCCGACCTGAAGCTCGAGTATCCGCAATTTCAGGTACTCTCAGGCCCCTAACTAGCACTAATTTGTCATTTTACCATCATTACTGTCACTCTATTCTTCTATCCAAACTAAAAGGGTATGGAATATCTGATATTTTTCTACTTTGGATCAGCAGCTTTATATCTGACAGCTCACAAATTGTTCAATTCTATAGCTCATATTTCAATATTATAACCGTTACATCGTGTGTTCCTCAAGGTGCTCACCTTGGATCTCTACTTTTTAATTTCTTCGTTAATTAATTATTGCCTTTTTCTTTTATTTTTGAATGATTTAAAGCTGTTTTGGTCCATCGAGGAATACGCTAATCCACTTCTTACTCAACGCGACCTTTTCAATCTTGGATCTTGGTGTGCACAAAGTAAGCTACCTCTCGGTATTTCTAAATGATCTGTGATCCGTTTTTCACTCTTAAAGGGTAACACATTATATAATTACGCTCTCAATAATTCTGTCTTGTGCCCTTCGATAATAAAATATTTGTGACTTAGGTATTATATTCTCATTCGATTTATCGTTCTCGAAACATATTATGAACTTCTACAGTGTTGTTTACAGAACTTTGAGTTTTATTAACAGAATATCAAGATTTTTTGAGATTGTAAGCACTTCAAAAATATTTTATTTTTCCTTAGTTTGCCCACATTTGGAATGTTCGGTTACTTGGTTACCTTATTACTGATATCTATGTATTGAGATAGAGAGCATTTAGCATAAATTCATACATTTATCTGTTTGTAATATGGACTGTCCTATGTCGATTGATGATTTACGACTAGACAACGATGCTGTCTCGTAGTAAACTTATGTCAAAATGTTGAGATAAGAAATTATTTCTTTCATGTTTAGAAAGTTATGATTTCTACAGAAAGGTTATTATTAAAAAGAAACGAAATCTCGACGTTGTAAAGAGACTATGAACGTTATATAAGTGGACGGATTCCAAGAAGCAATTTGCGAAAATTATTATAAAACGTTTACCAATTTGACAATTATCTGCTTATAGTTTATTTTTTAAAGAAGGGAATAACATTTCTATAAAAAATGAAGAACAAGGATGTAAAGTAATGTTTACGAAATTTCACTAAATCGAAGTAAAAATTAGAACAAGAAATTTAATCTAATTATTGTGATTTATTTATTCATTAAGATTCAGGCTATTGTCATGTCACTGTAAATATTTAGAACAAAATAAGCGACTTTAAAACACTTTTTTTCTAGAGCGACAAAATGTCGATTAAACGAAAAAGAGCGACCTTTTTAAAATTCGCTTTGTATTTTAAAAACTATTTGTCGTACTTGAATATGTTTTACTAGCAAGTTGTAGCTAATAAAAAATATGTAAATGTAAAATGAGGCCTGTTGCGTTATGATAATACCAATTGTCAAGCTGCAAATTAGAAAAAATTGCTGAAATCGACTTTGTGTAATCTACGATCCGTTTGTTAGCTTTTTCACGATCTGTTTATCAACTTACGAGACGGTTAATTTTAAATTTACAATAAAAATGTATGAGCTTATCTTAGTTTATTCTCCAAGTTTGTACGCTATTTGGAAGACTTATATTTTGATATGCAAATGTAAAAAAATATTTTCATTCAAACGCTTGGCTAAAATTCAGTGATAATCATTTCCGCTAAATTGAACAATGCTATAATTTTCGTATTTTAAAGTAGCGGAATTTGTTTCTATCGATTTCTGGGATCCATCTAGGATTCACGCAGTTTGAAAATTTAAAAAAGCGTTTCTCTAGAACCAATTTGCGCTAAGATAGATCTTTTTTAAAAAGGTCGCCAACACTAACAGTCATTTTACAGTTTATTATTTCTATTAAACGTGGATGTTTTTTCGTATTGAATGGATGCCTATAAAGGATACAAAAACATTTGCAAAGTTGTTCAATTTTCGCAGCCGACAGTCACAATGCTTCAGCGCAACGGGCAAGGTCGTTGCGAGCCACGCGTGTCGCTTTTGAATTGTCCGCGTAAGAAGCGTAGATTATGGAAAAAATCGCACTACTTCAACAACTGTTGCATTCATAAAAACATTTTCTTTTTAATTTGATTTGATTTTTTAATTTGGTTGTACAAAAAAGAAAACGATTAATGGCATCTGCTTCCTTGTTCAAAGTTAATTAAAGGCTGAAAATAACAATCAAATCTTTTATGCTTCTTTTTTGCATTTAGCGCTCTTATTAAAATTACATTTATTGTTATGAAATCAAATCATCGCGAATAATATACTATTTCTATAATGTTAATGTTTAAAAATTTTTTTACCATTTATGCTATTATTTATGTTACTTTTTATTATTACGTTATGTTAAGATTATATTAATATTAAGTTCAATTTACTTCAAAGTTTAATGTTTTTCGGGTACGACAAATAGTTTTTTAAATAGAAAGCAAAATGTAAAAAAGTCGTGGGTTTTTTTCGTTTAATCGATATTTTGTTTATGAATCACAGGAAGAAAATCGTTTCAAAATAGTTCCTTATTTTATTGTAAATATCGTTTCAAATCATATTATGCATTATTTTGCATGCTCCGTATGTCTTTTATAATATTAATCTATTTACATTGAAAAACCATTAGTTTGACAAATATTTTAACCTTAATTTGTCAAAGGTAGGAAAGACAAGGAAAGGTGTAAAGTGATATTCTTGTGTTTACGCTGTTTTTGTCTTTAATGCGTTAAATTTGACAAACTCAAATTAAAATATCTGCCAAACTAATGGTCTTTCCGGTATAAATAGGTCCATAATAATTGTAAAGAGTGTTCAGCTGGACCGACTAATGTTATAAAAAATGTATGATACCACTTAAAGACTGAAGCTCACCTTGATATAATCAGATGAGTCTGCATCCTTCAAATGCAACATACTTCGTTCAAGACGTTTTTCGATAAAATCACTAGGTAACGAGTTATTTTAAATACTACTTATGAAAGTTGTACAATTAAATGATACAAAAGTTACTACACAATAAAATACATTATTTTGTATTTTAAGTGGACATCAAAATATGCTTAAACAAAACATTTAGTTGGTTTCTATCTAAATAAAATGATCTTACTCTTAGAGAATCTTTCTATCTTTGTCTATCTTTGTATGACATTTCCAATAATAATAAATTCTATCAAGATCAATGTCATTTATGTGTAATTTCGCATTAAGTGTGCAATTTCTAATCCATTGCTGGATTTACATTTTATCGAAATCATCACCCTAAAACCGCGTTCGTCTCCGCACTAACAGCTTGAAATGCACCACAGATATCAATAAAAACTAAAAGTTCTTCAAATCCTTTGTTTCGCTTGTTCATTTAATTTAACATACCACTGAATGATCCTATTGAACCTCCCTTCACTTTCTCAGAAACAATAAATTTCAAGTCACGATGCTGTTGTAATATCATTATCGATGCATATTTGTTGATTGAAATGATAGCAGAATATTTCCTGACTATTTTTCTGTCAAAAGCCTACCATTTCCTTAATTCATCTTCAGGAAATATTTTATTCAAGTGATTACACAAGCTTTGAATAAATGGAATAATAGGCTTATTGTCAACATTAAAGGTTAGAGATGAGAGCAAAGATTTTTTTCATTCAACGTACAGCTTGGCCGAGATACTGTGATTTTAGCTTGTTTATCTTTGGGCTGACACTACATTGTGTTGATTATATTGAAACAAGTTTTCTGAAGGAATTTACACAAGGGCATCAAATCTTCCAAAATACAATGCAGGATGGTTCAAGCAAATCGATATTTTATATTGGTCAAAATGTCTCAGCAATATTTGCTAGTTGCACCTATCAATCTGCTCTTTACGAAACTATATCAAAATTTCATAATTTCTTAATAAAGCAGCCGATGCAAGATGTCTTGATATCCACTTCACTTCATCTAGTGGTCAAAATGATAAGCATCACATTCCGTGGCATTGGCCAAGTCTTTCTTATCATCCAAGCATTGGCTTATCTTTTTTAAGAGCTGAATTAAGTTTCCAAAATCACATTTGCAAACATATTTGCGTCATGTATAATTGATTGATCATAAAATTTGGCGAGCTTCGAATCTTCCGTCCATCTCGATGCTTTACGAAAAACATCAATATTAACACCTTCTTTCTTGGCAACAGAAGTCGACGCATGTGTTGTTTTGTGCGTGTTGGGTGTGTATGTTTATATCAACACAACTATTCTCTAAGCCGTATTTGACCCAGCGACTCAGTGTACTAGCTGTTACTGTTTTATGCGTTAATAATAATAATGTGTTATTTTTTAAAAGAAATAGAGAAGTTCTTTGTTGAATGTTACCATAGGTCAAGTATTTATCTTCTTTCTATAGTGAGCTATAATAAATAAAGATCGTTTTCTATCTAATGCACAAATATTTATCCTATCAGGTATTCTTATTTCGAACAAATCGGGTTTTCTTCTATTATTCTCGAGCCTCATAAATGTTAAAGTCTGAATACTGTGGCTAGCAGCGATCAAGGCAAGTAATTGTCTTGAAGGTTAACCTTTCGAAGAATAAAAAATCATTAGAACCTCCATCAGATAAAAAGTCAAGCAGTACATTAGGATTCTACGCTTCGTTGTATTTTGGATTACATAGTCTTATCTTTGCTACACCTTTGAAAAATCTCCTTATGTTGTTATCCTGCTCTATACTCCTGGTTCTGGTAAACGAGAGATTGCCGACCGAAGACTAGTGAGTGAACAGTATTTAGTTCCTCTTCCAAACTCCTGAACAGACACGCAAGAACGTCAGAGGCCGAACTTCCGAACGAATCTATAGATATTACTGGCAAAAGCTCCACCATTAAGGCTCTATCGTACTGTTTAATCGAGGAGTCATTCAAAGAAGATATAATTTCCGGTGATTCTTCGGCAGCACTCCATAGTCCGAATGCCTTCCGAATAGCATCGTCAAGATCAGGGACAGTTTCCGCCGTAGCAGATAAGGGCCTCTCTATTAGAAGAAAGTAATAAATTACTATTTGGCCTAGAAACTAACGACTCTTTTATAAGCATTGATCGGTACAAGAGATACGACGCCTAGGACGGCAGTCCGGTGTCACGTAAAAAAACTTGTCGCGTATTACTGAAGAAATGAAAAGAGCGGAGGACTAGTTTTCTTGTTACTCTTTTATTCAAATTTTAGGACGATACAAGATTGTTTTAAATTTGTTGGAGAAAAATTAAGACAAGACTGACTTTTGGTTATCGTATTGGTACAGAGGAAACCTCGGTGTGGGTGTGTCTAAAATACGGGGAAAGCGGATTCGCTGGTTGCACTTTTCCTTGGGAAAAGTGAGAGTAACGATTTGAAGTGCTAATTTGTGAGAAAAAGTTAGTGGAGGAACCCTCCTACCAAACGTTAACCGTAGGTAGTATTGTTCGTGGGGAAGAAACCGCTTTCTCCGTGCGTTCGAGAAACAAAACAATAACCTCAAGGAATGTTTTCAGAATCCTTATAGCCCCAAAGCCACTTATGGGACTTAAAAAGTCCTAAGGGTATTTCTGGATCCTTGAGTTTATTGTTCGTTTCCTTTAGTAATCGACGCGACAATTTCCACGTGTGTAACCAATTGGAGTGATCCTTTTCTCTATGGTTTTTCCTGAGGGTGTCACAGCTCCATCGGTTTTAGGTTTTGAAATGTTCCGGTCATGACACCGGTATTAGTATTGTTCCTGTCACGCAATCGCTTTTAATCTTTCAAAGAACTCTTAAACTTATAGAAAATAGAGGAAACGGGTAAAAGATATAATTGCGCCAATTTAACGTGAATGCGTCTATTGCGCTACTATTTTGGTATCTAAACCAGGAGACATAACGCTCACATTCCGTGTTTATACGACTAGTAAATAGGTCGATCTCGGGCTTACCGAGATAATTTACGATAGTTCTAAAGGCTTTATTGCATAAGGATTATTCTGTTTCGGCTTATACGAGATTCTCTATCAGCTTCTGTATGTTCTTTGGATTTTATATATGAGGCGTAAAGCCAAATATTTTTCTCTCTGCGTCAAGATTTCATTATGAAATTTAACGCGATTGATAATTGAGATTCTGAAACGTACGTCTCTCATTCTATTAACATAAGAGATGGCTACTATATTATCCAATCGTAGTAAAGTATCGCAGTCTCTCGACTCTTTGCTGAAACAACAAATAATTCAAGATAGGCTGCTTTAACTCGAGAACGCTTATTGGCAATTCACGCTCCTCTTTAATCCAAAAACTATGAAATCTCTCATTCCCACACGCGACATCTCACTCAGATAGGGAGGAATCGGAAGAAATTTTCAGCAAAAATTTTGCTGATTTCAGGGATCTGCATGATGATATTTCGGCGTCATCATTGTAAATCCGAATTCAATTCATTTGACAATTTCATATGCCTATCATAGTTATTATCGACCAGTTCTAAAGCTAAATATTTCTTTCGTTCTAACCTGCTTATTTGCATATGATTGTATTATACGGCAGGATAACACTGATGTTTAATAGATTTCGTAAAATCGCAAATCTTGCATGTTCTAGTATTTAAAAAGATCTTTACCAACTTTTGTACTTTAAGCTTTTTAGGTAGCGTTAATTTTATATTTAATTTCTTAGAGTTGAATATAAAACTTAAACATTTGTAAACATTTGAATCAGTCTAAATTAAAAAATCATTTAAATATATTTTAGAATAGCTTTATTTCTTAAGCATGAGCTTAAGGGTTTCACGATTTTCACAAAAACGATGCCATGCTTAATCCAAACCATAAACGATTGAACTCAAACAAAAGGTTATCGAAATCAAATCTGAAGAGTCTTCTATTCGATTTTGCTATAGGAATTAAATATTAGGAGTCTTTTAGGTCGGTTATACTAATAAAACACTCGGGATTTATTAATTTTGATGTCGTTCGCCAATGCTCTAATTTAAAATGTTCGGTATAAACGAACTCATTTAACTTTCTCTAGCACCTTTGCTTACTAATTTACCAATCATACGTGTAACTATAGTAAATTCTTCGATTGACCCATTCCTATTTAACGGTTTTTAACATTAAAAAACCTGAGAATGAGAAGGTATTTTGACATTTGACAGGAATTTTAAGTCTTTTCCCTTGATATTTTAACCTCTTTTAAGCTTTCCTGGAACTCCTTCCCAAATAGAAATTCGTTCGACAACGTCTTTCTCAAAGTATCTCTGAAATTGCTATTTAAGTTGACCAAAATCAAATTTCTTCTAATTACACGTTCGTCGTGCCTCGAATCGGCGAGCAATTCATTTAGCAAAGTACCGACGACTCTTACTGCTAACCACAGTTATTTTCACTTGTTTGTCAACAATTCTGGCGTCCCTCTTAGCATCAGTTAACTAAAGAGAATTCTTTATATCCAAATTCAACTTTGGCAAGTAAGCGAACAAACAATTTTTGGGAGGAAGCTATTTCTTTATAATGACATCCATGTCTTCTTTAGGAAGATTTTGTTTTATAATATTCTCCCATTATAATGCAATATGGACTCTTATGGCATCTGCCAATTCTCTTTTCTCTATGCATCACTGACCAGCTGCCTTAAGAACATTCTCATTTAGGCCACTAGAGCATTGCATACTCTGCCGAGATTGTTACGCCAAATTGATTATGGTTAGATTGAACAGTATGATTCTGGTCGTGTTCCAATGTCTTTTGTTTCAGCCTTGTCTCCTCGATTGGTATAGTCGTTGCTCGTCGTTTTACGTGTGACACCCTCAGAAAAAACTTGCAGAAAAGAACCAGCCACACCAATTGGTCACACACAACATCCAAATTGTCACGTGCCCTCTTACGCAAACTAACAATAAACCTATGAATCCATAAATAACCCTTATGACTTTCAAGTTCCATAAGTATCTTTGAGCCTATAAGGGTCCTTAAAACATTAAGGGGTTTTTTTCCCATGAGCAATACCATCCGCAATCAACGTTTGGTAGGAGGCTTCCTACACTAACCTTTTTTTAACCAATTAGCACCTCGAATCGTTACCCTCACTTTTCCCAAAGAAAAGTGCCATCAACGAATCCGCTTTCTTTGTACTTTAGACACACCCATAACAAGGTTTTCTCTGTATTAACATAGCAGCCAAAATTCAGTCTTGATTCCACCAATAAAGCTTAAAGCATCTTTGTATCGTCCTATAAATTCGAACAAAATATAATAAAAGAGTAATAAGAAGATTGGTTCTCCGCTCTTTTCATTTTTTTTATAAAATACGACAAATTTTACATGACATACGCGTGGCGCCTATGGTTGGAAATTCTGCTCTCGTGATCGCGGCCCCGGCCTCATTGCTGGGAAGAACTCTTTTGATTTTGACTTTGCACTGTCCACAATGAATCGTGAATGTGTTAAACACGATCTTGAGTTAGGTGAACTGTAGCGCCCTAATCAAATCAAAGGAATACCTTGATAGATAGAAACCCAAACAACTCGTTTGGTAAGTAGTAATTTCCGATATGGCGGGCAAGGAAAGTAGTAACTTTCACTTCTTTAGAAAAGAAAGTAATAATTTCGATTCCTGATAGAAATAAATACAATCTCAATCAGGCTAGAACCTGACAGAGCAACTTTGGATTTCCAATAAATTAAAGCGATAAAGAATCCGTCGTAAGTTATCGTAAATTCGTTTACGTCGCTTTTGTCGATTCGTCCTCCTTCCATTTATCTTGCTTTTAACGCATTTTCTGATTATTCTTTCTATGCTGCTGCCTAAATGTTCTAATTCGGATGATGAATATCATTTTTTCCGGACATTTCGAAACCCGTGTGGTTCACCCGATATGAAGAAAAGAAATGACAGCCGGAAGTCGATAGACGAGCGGCAATGCTGGTTGCACATACAGGGCGCGATTTTCGGTATTTAATTCGCTTTAAATGTATGGCAGGGAAGGAGTACTATCAGCTGATCTCGAAATACAGTTATTTTACTTTCTGCTTTCGAGACAAAAATGGTAATTCAGTTCCCACAATGTGGAATAGCCATTCTTAAAGCCTCTTAAAGTTTGTGCAAACTTTCTTTTCCTCGCAACCTACCTTTTCTTCCGCCTTTCTTTTTGGCACCATAGGGATGCAAAAAATAAAAATATTTGATACTAATACAAACGTATTACATAATCAAAACAATTATTAACAATAACAAAAAGATACCCACGATAGTCACTCAAAAGCTAAGATAAGAAATTCGCCGTCTTCTATTTCCGTTTAAGAGGAATACAAATTCTTGATTCTCTTAATTTAAACAAATGCTAGAGCACGACGCGATACAGCAATCCGACAAGCGCATCATTATTGCACAGCAAAAAATTTTGTGTATACGGAAGCACTTTCGTACGTGCGGTCTAGCGAGAATATTGTCTGTGATCGTATTCACGACGAGTTCTAACTCCGCAGAAAGAAAACTTGAACAAGCGATTCCATATAATTGGAAAATGCATTGAACGTGTGTTTAGTAGGTATTATGGCATGAGATAGCAGATCTGAAACACATAATCTTAGCTTTGGAAAAACATGCGCTGAAAAATATATGTCTCCATAGATCTGTTAGCTATAAGACGTAATGTTCGGCGATTAGTATAACATTATAAGTAGGAATAATGTATATAGTTGAGAGATAAATATATGTGTGTATATGTATATGTGCGTGTGTGATAACGTATATGTACGTGTATATTAACCTCAAAAGCGACCAATAAGCGAAAAGAAGGCCAGCTTCTATGGAAGAGAGATATCGGTATTAATTTGGATTAGGAAAGAGTCGTACAATATCGGTCATTCTAAGTTTTTGTGCTTTAATTTGGCCTGCTCTTGGTAAAAGTCAAATTTGAGAAAACTAACTTGTAGTGCATGACACAATGATATTTAATAAAAGGGGACACGTCGTTTTTCTTAAATTTTACCGTAAAGATTAATAATTCGCAAAGATACGAAAGTTGTAATTTGTAACGAATGAAACATTGACGTCGGCTTAACTATTTAGTTGGCAGACTTTAATGTCTAGATAATTAATAATGTTAGTAAAACACATTTAAATACAGTAGAAACTTTGTTTAGCCATTAGCTTACAAATGTCACAAGTAAAATGATCAATGATCACTCCACGTTTGCCTATCCTTTACATTTATATTACTCAATATTAAATGATTCTTTGCAAATCATATTCTTAGAGACTTGATCAAAGTCTAGTTCCTTCCTAGATGAGCTATTCTTTTTACCTATCTCTTCTTCTAACGTCCTTCCTCTTTTGATTTATTCGTATTTTTTAGTACTTCCTCAGCTTTTTTTGTTTTCATTTAAAAAATTAGCGAATTAACTAAAAAGTTAATTCTTAGCAAATACGAAGCAAATTGCAAAGATCGAGGCATCTACGTATACCTGATAGCACAAAGATGATATACGTAATACTATTACTTGAGAAGTAAGAAGTCAGATATGAAAAGTAACTTTTGTTGTACGAAACACCAGCGTAAACATTAGATGTCTTAGAACTCTGATAATACTGAAGAAAATAAAACGACGCCGGAATATGTTGCTTAGTACTGGGTAATATTACTGTACGATTCTCTCTTACGTAAATGACGGCCGGCCGAAGTCGATTAAAAACATTGTCGCTAATACGACCCAATAGCAGCGAAGAACTGTTATACAGAGTGTCCGATAGTTGGTGGTACAACCAGCTAGCGGACGATCCTACGTGAAAAAATAAGTTGAAAATATTGAATGAATTTTCTCTTAGCAAGAAAACCGAATTTGGAAAGATATACATAAACTTGTTTGATTCCGCTATAAACAGAAATAAATAATCAATAGAAGCTTAAACGACGTGTGAAAATAAGTTAGAAACGTAGAATAATATTTTTTCAATAGACGCTCTGTTTTCGAGGAAAATAAATTTAAAAATGTTCGTGAAGAATAAATTTAAACATGTCTAAACTTTATTTTCTTACGAATGGGACTTTAAACGGACAAATTTTATTTTACGTTTTTGGATTTTGAATTATTTTCGCACGTGGAATAATCTCCTGGTGATGGTTTACTCGCGTTTCGTCGGTACCTAGTTAAGTTTATATGTCAAATTTATCAAATTTTCAAAGTTGATTCTCTCGAAAGTGAACGTCATATAGTGATCAGTATCTTTGAAATGCATTTCCCGCAGCTAATATTTTATATTTCACGTCTACTGTCTCGCAGAATCTATGCACTTTCGTCCCGATCGGCGGCCAGCGGTGCCATTCAGCATAATTCTTTTCCTTTTTCTGTGATACTGAACATTAAGTTTTCCGTACAAATGTTTCTAAAATATTTCAACTATTTTCAAAACGTTAATACTTATGTTTCTAATTTAATTATGTAACAATATAAAAATAAAATAAACATTATGTCGTCCGTACAATTACATTGTTTCCCCGCTTCTTTCCATATTTTGAGAGGTTTGTATTTATGGTCTTCAGAGATTCGGTATTAAAATCGCTTTTGGTGTGCCTCGTTGTTATTTGTCGCTGAATTACCTACCATAATAAAATAACAAATATAATTGAAGCCAGAGAGACAACAAATCGTCCCCTTTCTGCCACGCAGTGTTGCCGCATCGTCGTTCAGTTGCTATACAACTTTGTCGTGATTTTCGAGAGGGAATAAGTAATAGGCGGTCACGCATATTTAACTGCAGTCACAGGCACATAGAGACGCGTCTCTAACGAAGCGACTTGTGTTCAGTGTTCAGCTTATGATTATATAAACATAAGGTCTCAATACTCGCTAGAAAACGCCGTCCAAAAATTGAGTCATAACTAATTGTAAAAATCAACTTGTGAGATAGACAGAGTAGAGTGTCTCTGTCTGAGACGTTCTTGTCTTCCATATTGATTCTTTGCAACTAGCCACGACTCAATTTTTGGATAGTTTTCCCTGAGCTTCGGTATATGAGTATCGAGACCTGTTTATATGATCGTGGTTCAGCCATAGTTTATTCAGCCAGAGCGCGCTTTCCTTCTTTTATTTGAAGGTATATAAATAGGTGTTGCACCATTATACAAAAGAAATAAATTTTTCCAGAGGTTTTCTTCGCCGAGACGATCTACTTGAGTGAAATACACCATTGAACGCCTGCAACATCTTCGCTGTGTTCGCGATGGGTTTCGCTGTTCTTAGCTCGGTTGTCGGTTACGATCGATGCGTTGTTTATACTCGGTGGAGTTGGCTCAGCTTCCGCTGATCGTTGATTCGCAATGTCTGGAGACGCCTGACTGCAGGCGATTTACATTGCTTTCCATTGTGCACGCTGCGCTGGTTTGCGTAAGATTAGGAATTATTCGCGCACAGTCACATTGCTACAGATCGTGCTGGTAAGCAGCAAGGGCAACAAGTCATCCATTTTGTCGAACTGTGTTACTTTTCTCCGTTCTGGTTATATACGGATTAGGATTATTATCCTGATATACATCTTGGCCATATAATCTCATATCTACCACTCAGTCCTTGTCGTCTTTACTCGATTTGAATAGTTTCTTCAAATGGTGTCGCTTATTGTACAATTTCCCCTGCTTTTCTTTTCTCATATTTTCTTTGAGAGCTATTTTATCGTGTTCTACGAAAGAGCCTGAATTTTTCGGAAAAATAGGGATACGAGACCGAATCCTTCTCGAATTATTAACTCTGCAAGCGAATAAACGTTTTCTAGTGACGTTTTTCTAGAAGATAAAAGTCCTACCCTAATATCTTCGCATTCTTTATAATGCTTTTAGCAATCTCCACCGCGGCTTCAGCAATGCCATTGCTCTACGAGAATCTTGGAGAACTTGCTATGCTGTGGATGAACTTGTTCAAAGTCAAAATCAGTCGCAAATCGACAAAGACCGGTTTAAAATTTCGTGCCACAGTCAGTTCGCGAGACTTCTGGAATATCAAGTTCAGTGAACATCACTTTACAGATCAACCTGCAGATCAAACTTCGAAAGAACAAATTTACACTGGCTCATTGGCAAATACCTGCGATAACCAAGGGACATGTACGAGCAAAAATCTTTTGTGTGCCAATGATCGGTACAATTTATTACACACGCGCCAGCGAAGCTATTTTCAAGGAAGCCGTTTTTTATCCGCCGCTTTCATTAATCTTGCGTGTATGCATTTTTCCGATCAAGTTTTGTTACCAGCCTCGACAACATTTGCGAGAGTCATAAATTCCGAGTTTCTAAAGGCCCCACTTGTCGATGGTCCAGTGACCAGAGCAAACTACGTCAAGTGATTCGGGCCCGGAAGTCCCACAACGTCACCAAGTGTACATCTGAAAATTTCCCGCCAAGTAGCATTCCGATCTTGAAGCGTACGTAAGAATGCAGAGAGCAGGAAGTGTGATAAGAGTGATAAACAAATACCTAATTGGCTTGGTCGGTATGGGAGTTAATTAATTAAGTAAAACAGAGAGTGCCTTTGGATCTTGAAAAAGTGAAGAATTGCGAGGCGATAATAAGTAAAAAAACCACGATCGTGTTTGCCCGAAAGAAGACACATCACTAAACTATTGTGTAATAGCAACACGCCCTCGCAATCACTTCATACCCTAAACTAAATATAAAAAACAAGTTGTGAATTTAAAAAACAATTATTAAATCAATTTGGATGAATGGAATGTATGGAAGAAATAATCCGCCTAAGAGGAAGATACAAATTCTGACTAGCGAATCATCCCAGTAACTCGGCCAAGTATCTGTACACAGTTAATCTACCTAAAAGGCTCCATAGAAAACATTCAAAAGACCTTCTTTCGCAATGATAGAACATTAGCATAAATTTTCTGCACGAAGGCTTTCTGCTGAGAAAGCATCTACGCGATACACCTTGTCTACAGTGTACAGCTCCTTGCTCGCTTAATGTTATACTTAAATGTTATAATTAACAAACTCTTTTTCTAATGGTAACTATCGGCATTATTCTCACCTTGGTCTAGAGTTTAGAGAGTTCCTGGGCAAAGAGTCCACGAAAACCAAATGTTGCCTCAGAATATAAACCACTTGATAACAGCACCGTATTAAACGTAGGCGTAATCTTCTAATCTAATCTAATCTGCAGCAGCGGTTTACAACGTAACGTTTATGCTACTTATATATTCTTTAAAACGCTCGGTAGCATTTTTGATTTGACTGTATTTTCCCTCGTGCGAGATCAACTTTCTTGAAGCATACGTTACAACCTTCCGACTTTTGTTTTCGTTTTCTTACAGCAGAACTTCGCCCACACTATAACTCGATCCATCTGCTTAAATTATATTTTTTGCAAAAGTCAAAATGTGCTAAAGTTAAGGTTCTTTTCACACGATTCTGTATCTCTTCGAACGCTCGTTTTTGAGATTCAAGCCACACGAAACGAACGCTCTCTGTTAGCGAAGAAATAGGCTGTTTGAGGATTTTCGATTTATTCGGTATTCTATTTACCGACGTAGTTTACTGATCCGAAGAAGTGCGTCTATAAGATTTGGCAGAGAAAAATGGTCGATTCGATCAATTTCATTCGATCGATTTCGCGAGCAGCGAAAATACATTTGTTTTTGTTTAGAGTGACTCTTTCTTTTTGCAAACGTGCGAGAGCGATATTTAAAGTCTTCTTGTGCTCTTCAAGCGTGCGAGTATGAGTATTTACATCGTCTATCTGAACGACTGCATGCGATATGGTCGAAGAGAAATCTGAATACATTTTTGAAACTTATTCTTTTTTAGAATTGATTGTAATTTTCTCTAAATAAAAAAAAAAAAATTCGAAACAACGCGATACGCAGCTTGTGCCAAACGATAAACATGTACCTGCCAAGGGAAGTTACGAACATACTTAGAAGTTAACTTTTCTTGTCTGGCAGTCTAGAAAATGTTTTCGCTCCTTTTGATGTCATCTACCTTAAGTAACGGGTGGATCGCGCGTTTCGCGCTACTATTAAGCTTTGTGTAATCGCAGCAAAGACGAACTTCACCTGTACTCCTTTTACGACCGCGATCGAGTTACATCCATCCGCCGAACAACTTGCCAGTTTTATCACCCTCTGCCTAATAAGCTTATCTAGTTCTTTTAATTTCAGAAATAATGGTGTATATGGCTATTTCACTGGCACGCGGAGTAGATTAAGAAAAAGGTTCAATACTCTCTCTTAGATGAATTTAGTTCTCCTTCGAATTGATCAAACTCGTGAATTATTTTCGTACTTGCAGAATCAACTTACTTACCTCCTTTACTAACTTTAATGTTCTCATTTCGGGTTTAACGAGTAGATTTTGTTTTAATCCATACAAGAGACAAACTTTGAATTTACCAACGACCGAATTTCTCGCAAAATTAAAGTTGGGAAAACCATCGACTAACAGTTTCTTACCATTTGACCCGTAAATAACTCTGTCGGCCGGAAGAAGTTTATTCCCAAAATTATTCGTGACGTCTATCTATATCTATAAAATCTCTATGAAAGTATCTATAAGAGAATATACATTTTCGGCAAAATCCAATATTTCCAAGTTAATCAAATATCGCATTTTCCAGCTGACACATCTCCACTTTTCGATCCTAAAAACGCCGCATTACGAACATCTTCCTCCAATCGTCGAACGCCATTCGATTTGCACACTCGATCCTAATATCCGACTTTCTTGCATTTGTGACAAGTTCGTCGAAGCGCAGGGCAGCTACTCGAATTCCAATGTCTATGAGGATCACATCGGTTACACTGTCCACTGTTCTTTCTTTTCTGCGTACAGGTCCTTTTCCCTTGCGGCTCCTTATTCTTGGGAATGCTTCGAGCAGTCTCAATTTGTTTATGCACACGGTTGATCTCGTTGCGATCTGCTATCTACTTGCATAGCAGCTTGCTCTCTTTTGCCAGATCATCCGGCCGAACAAGCGTATCGTTTTCTCCACGATCAAATCGGGTGTTAGTTTTGAACGCTCTGACGTTTCTATATTGCTCACACTAATGATAATACGAGCACAAATTAGATCTACTTTTAACGAGTGCCGTAATCGCACATTTCGTCCAATGTATGGAGCGCCGTAACAAACTAATCAACATTTTTGTCCATCTGTATACTCTTGAGTTGAATATTTCGAAAATTGTATTCTTGTTTGGCAAAAAGTGCGTATTAAATTTCTCTTTCATTGCTTTCAACGTCGTAATATCGATAATTTGAGGCAATAGTCGATTTAAAATTTCTTTTGATTTTTCCCTCATGTTATAGCATAATATTGTAGATCAACGTTCATCATACGCAAAGAAAACGTCGCCTTTTATCGTTGCCACAATGTTGTGGTTTTGTAGGGACTAAATAAATAGTCGCAGGTACGTGGGAACGTGTCTCTGAAAATGCGATCCCTGTCCAGTGTTCAACCATACTTCAGTAATGTAAAGGTGTGCTCACACACTAAACGCAATTCATTAAAAATCTATAAGTTTTATTTATTTTGTGCCGGTTTGTTTCTATTACTTAAGCACTTGCATTGTTCCTATATATTAGAATATTTATGAAAAGTGAGGTAAACCTAAGAATCGTAAGAAAATTATTATCTTATTTGTACATTTACTCATTTAATTCATTTGATATATTTCAAGTCTCAAAAATGTATGGAAATACCGAATATTTAAGATTAAAATAAAAGAAAACTGCTTTTCCATCTTGCATTATATTTTAAATGGAATTCCATGGTGCCCTACGGCTACGAATCTATGATTTATTTCTTTGTTCTTTGCAATTTGCTTCTGGACTTTTATATGCAGAGAAAGGGAAATTTCGTGATTTAAAGCAAGCGGAAAGAATTTTTATGAAAAATTGATTACAGGACTTCATAACTGTGGTTTCAAAGTGATCATACAAATCTTTTTATCGTATACCGATTAGTTTTAAAAACCAGGAAATTAAAAGGGCAATGTTTACGCTTTTTACTCTGTAAAAAAATCCTGTCCGATTAATCGTTTTTCTGGTAATTTCAGTCGATTATCGCGTTTTATGTAAAACTAGCAGATATCACAATATTTATGATCTGTGGCGTATATACAACTTTCAACGTTTAATTGCCTCTGAAAACACGTTTCGAGCATTTCGATTGACATTTCCACTGCGAGAGCGCACGACTGGCGCCTTCGTGGTGGTCAGTTTAATTTGATGTGACCAAATTTGCATTTCGGTGAAGCCGACAGTTCTCGTTTCACTGTTTAATCTTCCTGATTGCCGCTCCATAGAAATGCAGCTGTATCTCGGTTGGAAATGATAATCGCCAATGATTTCAACCGTGTCGATTATTTTCGTTTGCGTATTGTACGCTCAGGAAATTTCTCTATTCCAACACCAATGACAGTCTCCGCTCAATAACTCCGATCCATACTTGTGTTCGAACGTTCTGTAGACGTGGTAAACAACTTTTCGTGCGATTTCATCTGTTTGATGCAATTTTGTTTAAATTATTAACAATGTGCACTTATCTTTTCTAATAAACAAAATTACATGTTAATTGTTTAGAAGTTCTGTCTCCTCGCTGATTTCGATGCCCTTGAAATACATTGTCAATGTCATCATTCTGAACAACTTTTTTCAATGCAAATAATAGCCGCTCTGCCTTAATTTCCAAGATACAGTTATTCCCATTAATATTCGGACACTCAAGGATAGATGTTTTAAAATTCAACCAAAGGAGGTTTTTTGAGAAATTAGAAGAAATAGTATACTAGATGACGTATAAAAAAATTTTTTTAAGTCGCAATTGATCGCAATTCCGATGAAAAATATCAGTCAAAAAAGTACTTCTTTGTCAAATCTCTTCGCCAATTTTTTCAGAGGTTTATTGTTTCATCTGGGCGTCTAATGGAAATTTAAACAGCATATTTTGAGGATTTATGCCAGTTACATATATATTACAAATTTCATCGAAATCGTTTAACGTTGCTATAAGCTACAAACGGTTAAAAGTGGTAAAAATCGCAAATTTTCGCTACTTGCGGCCTGAAATCTAAAGATTCTTGCATTTTTCCATGCCTGTCGCTTGTTCCTGCATTAACCGATTTCGATCAAATTTTCAGCATATATGTATATAACTGATATAAATCTCGAAACTGTGTTGTTTAAATTTTCATAAGGCCCAGATAAAGAAGTCGTATAACGCGATCTTAAACTGTTTCTTCGCGATTCTGATCGATTGCAACGTTTTTAAAATTTTAAGGGCATCGAAATCTGCGAGGAGATCTGACCACTAAATTTAGTTTTCTATGGCAATATAAAATTGTTAGTCATCAAAATGTAAGAAGTTTATTCATCTATTATCAATATTCTCAGTTGTCATGTTCTTTCATTTCTGGAAGTTATTTTATTATTTAATCGAGTAATTCTTACATAGGGCGTCCGGTACATAGTAAAACATAGTAAAACATAGATTACTTGTAAAACTAATACCTATAAATAAAAAATATAAGTATAATTTTATGATTATAATTTTTCAATTACTGCCCTAGTTTTTAGGAAAAATAGATTGGAATACAAAGATATCGTTAATCCAATACAGTAGTTTACATGGCATATTTCATATGTAATTATACTGGTAGTTTAAAAGTAGAGAGAGAGAGAAATTTTAGATAACATTATTCTTTAATAATGATATTCTTGTGTACAGAATATGCCAATCAGAAAACTTTAAAAAGCGATAGGTGAAAATGTAAGATACTTGAAATGGAAGAATCAATTTATTAGCCATGTATAGGTATTGTTCGACCGCTTCGCGGGGAGATGCGTTCACGATGAGTCGCGCCAACGGGAGGCGTAAATTCCCGTTACGATCTGATAATCGACGCCGCGAAGTGAGCCGATCCCCTATTTCGATTAAGACAATAGAGGCAGTTCAATGAGTATATCACTGTGGTAACAGATTAAATATACTATTTATTTCCAACAACTTTTCTCACGCAAGACACAAATGTTCATATAATATCGCGTCGTATGTTTCGCTGTCGCATGAAATACAATGTCGTTATTCACAAGGTTTACACGCGTGACTTGAGTTAATGTGATTCTCAGTTAACAATGTATCGATAGGCAACCGTGTGTCGTATGAAGGAATAAGAGTTGCGAATGAGTTAAGATTTATACTGAACCCGTGACTTAGACGTAACAGAGAAGACGAATGACGTAAGCGAGCAGACTTAGGCTGCAATGAAGTCCGTGTTCGTACGGAGGAAAACTCATACGGGGTGTGTCTTGAGCACGGGGAAAGCGGATTCGTGGATTGTAATGTTCGTTAGGCAAAGAGAGGGTAAAGTTAAGAGATGTTAATTGGTTTAGAAAAGTCCCTATTCGGAGATAGGCGGAGGAAGTCTCCTACCAAACGTGGATCGTGAGTGGCCTTGCTCATGGGAAGATACCCGCTTTCTCCGTGCTTTCTAGAAACGAACAATAAGCCCAAGGAAGTGTTTTAAGGACCACTTTCAGACCCAAAGACACGTACAGGACTAGTGATCCTAATTTGCCAATGGATAGATTTATGACACCTCCTTGGGTTGATTGTTCGTCCGAGTTAAGAGAGGTCGGCATCTGACGAACACTCTCAACGAGGGACGGCGCGCGGTTTATGTCACGCGATGTAACAGGTATAATATAACACTGTCGTTTTTCTCTAAGAAATCTAGTTTCTGGGGATTTCGAAAACAATTCATAGTTTCCAAGTTTAAACAAATTTTGTGACATAGCTATAAAAGTTGTTCAATTTTTGTTTACATCGGAAATTCTGTAAATTTTCCTGAATATGCTGCTATCGGTCTTCGATAAGTTATGAATGTTTAAATATGTTTAAACTACGATTAAAAGTGTGAAGGACAGCGATTTTGCACCAATATTCAGATACTTCTCAATTTATCTTAAAACGTATGAGTCTAGTTGAACGTTAAGTGGAATCATATCACACGATAAGGCAGGCTTTTATCTTGAAGAAACGCTCAAGAAAAGTTGCATCACAGATTTCTTCATCATATCAGAAAGCAAAATAGCTCCACAGATGCTGAAGTGCCGACGTATGTTGAGTAGCTAGTATTCTATTATGCTCATCATACTCAATAATACTCAATTATTAGGCTGCTGTCAAAAATATTCAAATTTAATAAAGGAGCAAAGGATTGCTGGAAATAATTTCATGTTTCAACATGACAATGCCTCCGTTCACATGGCCAAAGAAGCAAAAACATTTTTCGCAAATGAAGAAGTTCAAATTCTAAACTATTCAGCAAGATCTCTGGCTCTCAACATTATCGAAAATATTTGGGGATATGTTGCGGTATATGCCAACGACCGACAATTTCTAACTATCGACAACAACAAAGTACTGAAAATTGAATAAAGCTACGAAATTTTTTTATACCTTCCCTGTTTTAAAGATATGTCCTCTGATTTTCTTTCACCAACATTCTTGAATATTTACATTTTCTGAGATAAATTGATATTGATAAATTATGTAAATACCAATATCTTAGCCTAATCAGCTGGACCACATGAACGATAACAGTGTACAACGATATATGTATATAGACTAAACTTCTTTTGTTATATATTCAATATAAATTGACAAATTAATAGGATGTCTTATATTTTTGTCTCTAACTTATCTTCATGTTTATGTAATTTATATAAAAGTTGTGAATACTATAAAAAGCCAATATGTAGTAAGAAATAACATAATGAGAAAAACTTTATTAAACTAATTAAAACTAAATTAAATTTATTTCATATCTTGTTCTCTTCCATAAACGATGAATATTAGAAGTGATTCGAAACATTTGTGCGATACTGCACGTGGAGCAGTCAATAATTAATTTATTCCCTCTATTTAAGAAGAGTGTGAATAGATAGAAAAAATATTTTATTACCAACGTAATCTGATATTTAACGTATATATATTTAACTTATATTCAACAAATCGCATTTTTAAACAATTTTCGTCCGGTTTCCTGGCACCATTTTGACATTGCATTTTTCGCTTCATCGTACTGGTTGAAGTAATTTCCAGCCATGCGTTCCTTCATTCGAGCAAACACGAAAATAACATGGTGATAAGCGGGGATTGTAAGATGGGTTTCCCCATTATTGGATTTGCGCAATAGAATTTGCCCACGAGGATCATATAACAACATATATCTTAAACTTGGACGTATTTGTTATTTAATGTTCCGTGTCTAACATATAATATCCGATAGACCAAGTTAGCACTTACTATCTATAGCTACCAATAACAATATTGCATCTATGCAGTCATCTAATAGCAATTAAATGTCTTTGTTGGGTCTCACACACATCGGGTAACGTATAACGAAATGTGTTAACGTTCGTCCTTTATTTAGGCTGAGTCATTTACAAATAATTATATAAACTATATTTACTATGAAAACGTCAAGCACGTGCACGAATACCAATGGCCATCTTGTAACTGCCGATGACGTCACGCGCCGTTACGCTACCCGATGTTACTGTACAGAAGCCAATAGTCTTTTTTAGAAATTAAAGAGAAAAATAAGTTATTTATTGACTGACCTACGTATAATGTCAACGATGTTATTAATGGCCATTGAACAGAAAACGTTAAATCATAAAGGATCTTCACCTTAATCTCTGAAGTAAAGCTGTCAAACTTTTAGAAGTTTGCACGATACAGGGATTAACGCACTAGCTCTCCATTCTATGTAGCTACATAATTATGTCGAGCAAAAGATGAGCTACTCAAGAAAGTATTGGAGTTGCCTTCGCAAGAGAACCGGGCTGGATCGATGGAGCACGATTAAGTATCCTCGAAAGGAAAGCGTGTAAAGGAATGATTCTCCTTTGACCTACATACACATAAGCGCGACTAGAAGTAGAATCCTGGACCGTTTCCGGTTGGGTTAACCTGTGCGTACGTATACATCGAAGAACCTAATTCCATCTCTTCCGACCAAGCTTATACTTTCTCGTTGCAGCAGCAGCTTTAAGCTCACCGAGTGGAACCTGCACAGTTTTTACGAGCGTAGTTTATGGAAGCACGCCAGCTGGGCTCGCGATAAACCCGTTGCAGTTACGAAACGTATACATGCGCACATGAATTCGAGCCTGCCAGAAAAATGGAGGTACGCACGAATATGAATAAAGCGTATTTGTCTTTATAGAGAGTATTTCTGCAATCGTAATGCCACGATATGATCAGTTATTTGTCGTGAAAAAATAAGTTATAAGTGAAAAATAAAATTTTAGCATATAATGCTTTGTTTTGAGAAAATGGTTTTGAATGTCCATTTGATATACTACCTGTGAAACCCGATTTAACAGACCTCTATTTTGGTTCGTATGCGCATGGTGGCTTACAAAAGTATTTGGACACCTTTCTCGGAATATATAGGGTGTTTTATAATAAGTGAGCAGTATTTAAAAAATAAATTCAGTATCCAAAAACAATAAAAACTGTTTATATCAACATATATTCTGTTTTATCTCGTTTACGAGATGTAGCGAATTCTGTGTTCTACCACTTCGCCTCTGATTATCTTCAAAAAAGATGCTAAAAGTGACTTCCTTGTATTTCAATGCATGCATCCATTAGATTTTTTCTTGTGGAATTACTTGAAATCCATTGTATACAAGACACCTACCGATTATCCCAATACTTCGTATTAAAATTGAATAAGGGTTTTAACAAATTCAGGGAATATGAGAAAATATACAAAGAGTCATTACATTAGCCGCTAAATCTCGTAAACAAGATCAAATAGGATATGTTGATATCAACATTTTTTTTGTTTTTGGAAGCTGGATTCATCCCTTAAATATTTCCTGTTTATCGTGAAACAGTATAATATACGATATACAGGGAGTGCCGAAAATCGTGATAAAAATCGAACTTGGGTGATTCCGTGTGTAAAATCAAATTAAAATTTCTCGTCCTTTTGACTCTCGTTAACTCTCAAGTGCACGCACATATGACGGAACATTATAGCCTATTTTCTTGAAAATGCAGACAGGTAAAATTTTACACATCTCGATTCAAATACGTTCATCCCCATACACATTCGTATCTTTTTAAATATTTTTCTGTAGATTATTATCAGACAACAAAGCTACCTATTTAGGCCAACGCTCATACCGCGTTGAGAGCACTCGGTCTCGTCCGATCACGAAGGTTAAGCAGCGCTGGGCACGGGTAGTACTTAGATGGGGTGACCGCTTGGGAACTCCGTGTGGTTGTCACGTAAAATATGTGGGTTTTTGATTAAAAAAGAATTGTGCACCTTTAGGTAGACTTTGTTTTGAACACCGTACAATTTCGTTGGTGGAGATAAGACTGACTTTCCGTGTTCATACGGAGGAAAATTCGTACAGGGGTGTGTCTTGTGCACGGGGAAAGCGGATTCATGGATTGTAATATTCGTTAGGCCAAGAGGGGCTAAAGTTAAAGATAATGATTGGTTAATACGAGTCTCCTGTTCGGAGGTAGGTGGAGGAAGTCTCCCCTTAAGCGTGAATCCTGGGTGGCCTTGTGCGTGAGAAAATATCCGCTTTCTCCGTGCTTTCCAGAAATGAACAATGGTCCCAAGGAAATGTTTTAAGGACCGCTCTTGGGTCCGATGACATGTGCGGGTCTAGTGGTCCTAATTTGCCAATGACAGATTTGCGGCATTCCTTGGGTCGATTGTTTGTTGAAGTTAAGAGCGATCGGCGCCGGTCGCACTCTGTTTTGGGTGATGTTACATGGTCTTGGTTCTTTTTTTATTTTCTTCTTTCAATCTTTTTTCCTTTTTTTTTAATACTCTATGATCGTATACACCAAGAAAAAAATATTAGGTTTGGGTTAGTATCTATTTTTCGGCCGTTTCACGCCGGCCGATTAAACCAATACATAATAATATTTGGCGAATCTAACTATAGCTCCTGATGATAATCATGCACAAAATATAGAATCCAATTGGCGGCCAGCTAAGAAACTAGATGAGAGGGAGAGATCGTATCCAGGACGATGAATTTGCCGATCGCCTGTGCGAATTTTTGTGCCGCCGTTTTTATCGTCATAACAACATCGATTCGATGGCATCATCGGTTGATGGAAGCAATCGGAAGACAATAAATTTTTAAAGAGGTAAGCGGAAGTCTAAAGCATGTGACTGCTGATGTCTCTGGATCAATTAGGTGTCGTCTGTGTGGCCCGCTCATTGGACGAAGTATGAATAGAAGCCAGTATGGTGTCAAGTAACATGTAAAATACCCTAAAAATTCCCAGTTTTACATAAACATAATTTTTGAACCACTGTATTCTGCAACTTCAAACTTGCATTGTCAGATTTTAGCTGCAGGATTGCATAAGAAAGTCAATAATCTTTTATCCCCCGAATAAAACTCAACGAGAAAAAGAATTGTCCTGTTATTAGCATCACATGAACTACATTTGTGCAAAAATTCCAATTTGTTTGAATCTTCGAGTTGCTGAACTTCCCTTATAGGTTGCAGTTATACATACGTTNAGTAGCAAGTGATTTATAATTTCTACATTACATACATAATGTAGAAATTTACATAATTTAACTTACATAATTATTTACATAATTTCTACATAATTTAACTTAAGAAGACTTTACTCTTTCGTAATTCCGAGATAATTGCCGTGCAGTCCCTCACAGTTCGATTACCAAAAAGACATCGTTGCCTCCCCTCGTCCTATGGTCAGATTCTTTAAACAAAGTCTCTATCCTTTAACGATGCAACATTGGATCGCAATTATCTCTGCCAATATATTATTAAATTATCTCACGCATCCTCTAAACTCTAAACGGTCATATCGTCGACACTTCATAGTTCAGGGACTTCGAGTCGCCGACTATCGATTATTTTCGAAACATTTGCTCAAGCACCCTGCCGAGCTCTTTATTGGGCCTTCAGTCCAGCCATATATTACGGTAAGGCTAAATCCAATATATACACGTACGCTAATATATTTATACATCTTCAGATCAATTTGAAATATTACCAAGTAATATTATGATGATTGGGTTTCATTATACTGCTAATAAAATTTCTTCTTTCTTTTTTAGAATTTTTTCTTTTTTAGAATTGATTGCAATTATCTTCCAAATAAAAAAAAAAATAAAATTTCAAAAAGTTTTGTAGTCATGGATCGCTGTATATTGTACTGTATTTGTAAACACGAACAATGCCATGATTAGCTGCTATCATTGATATTGTTGTCGGTCTGTACCATCATTTTTATTTTTATTACTAAGGTGAAAATGCAATACAAAATGGAAAACATCGATGATACAGATACAGTTAGTACTTACATGTCTGATGGATTTTCAAAATTGTTTTTCTAGAAAATGAACATTTTGTATTTTCGACGAAGATGCATTGCTAGTTCTTCGTAGCTCAAATTGCGATACAACATGAAAAATTGTATTAATTTCTGTCTCTGTTAATACAAAAAAAATAGGTTTCAAAAGTTTACATAAAAATATATGTAAAATATTTACTTTCGCTTATTTTTGTTAGAAATTGTAATTTTTTTATCATATTTCACTATTTTATCGAATAGCACGAAAGCTTAACTCAAACATAAAAAATTGATGGTGCGTGTCTGTGCAAAACCGATCACCATTGTCAATAACTGTGTCGCGATTATTTTTTTAAGTTCTGTTTTCTAGCAATGATCGATGACGTTCACGTTATTGTTAGAATTCATGAAAAAGGTCGGCGTCCATTTAATAGCATAACGTATGAATCTATGTATTAGTACAGCGCTGATTATACACAACTATATTTATTTCTCCATTTTTTTTCCTATTCCGTAATTCTAAGACAGGATTGACCAGCAAAAATGATTCAAATAATTATTCAAAAAAACTTATTTTACTTGGCATTTGTTTTATACTAAATATTATTTTACATCATATTTATTAATGGTATACGGAACTTCTACTCTTTTTACAGCAAACGTATTTGCATGTGTAAGTGTAGGTCCTCTCCTTTCCATACTTTTTAACTTTCTCACTTCTTGATCCGCAAAAATGATATTATGTTTCTCAT
The DNA here is from genome assembly GCA_014737475.1 of Bombus confusus. Taxonomy (NCBI): domain Eukaryota; kingdom Metazoa; phylum Arthropoda; class Insecta; order Hymenoptera; family Apidae; genus Bombus; species Bombus confusus. The sequence goes on along the minus strand of JACXIV010000076.1, from coordinate 78,244 downwards.
AGAATTTCTCATACACAAAAGACATTTATTTATCGTGCTGTATCCTCTATTCTTATTTTAAATAATCAAATATTTCGCAAATTATTTAATAATTTAGACGAATAAGATTTTGGAATTTATTCGCAAACAACTTTATTTTCAAATAAATTTACTTGTTTGTTTATTTGAGGTAATTTGTTATTTTCATTCCAAATAGAAAGTGTACAATCCGGTTCCACAATACTTTGCATTTATGTTCATAGTGTTTAAACAAAATTTACACGCAATATGAAAAATTCGACATACGATTAAGAAAAGGAAGAAAAATGGTGCTAGATTTTTCCTGTCATCGTATACGTCTGATCTTGGTGATATTGATTATCTTAATCCCCGTAATGCCACGTTTCCGTGAAACCTTTAGGAGACGAGAGATGCAAGCGTATAAAGTATAAAGAATGTGATCGATATGACAGCGCTGCTTCGCATCAGCGTGCCCCTTTGAACGACTACGCCGTGCCGCGCCGCCGGCAAACGAACGGGAATTTTCTAAACGATGCCTACGTGTCAACGATGTGCACGCACTTCGACGAACATTGCAACCGCGACGAGCACAGCGTTTGAGATCCGCCATCGTCGTTTCACCCTAGCGCAGCACGCACAGCGAAGGGTAATTGCGCGCACTTGTTATAGGGGTGGAAACGGTGAAAGCGATGAATGCAGTGCACTGAACTTCGTGCACCGGGCATATCACTTGATAGATCCTTCATTGGATCTTTTGTCTTGATTGGAGGGTGACAAGCACTTTATATGTGCAGAAATTATTAAGAATAGCTTAACACGTTTGTTCAGCAGCATGACAACTTTTATCCAAGAAATCTTATATGAATTTTACTTTTTATAAATATATTTGATGTACTAAATAGTTTAGAGATAACTTGTCAACAATCATTTATGATCTTCAGTGCCTTTAAATAAAGAAACCGAAATATACATATGTATAACTTGAAAATAATCATTTATAAGCTATTGAATATTCAGCAAATATACATGTATAGAATGTATCTATTTATATGTATAGCTCAGCAATTTAGCTAGCATGTTCATTCAATTTGAAACCTCTTGACTTCTTCCTGTGGAGTTACTTAAAGGATAAAATATTTCGTACTGTATAAATTCCTTAAAAAATTATAACTTTAAATAAGACTACATTATAGCAATAATTAAAATGACTAGTTCAATAATAAAAATATTTGTTTAAAAATGTATATATAGTGTGTCGAAACATTATTTTTCATAACATTAGGAGGTGATTCTATACCTTCGGACCGCTGGAAATCTATTTAAAACATGCACTGCAAAATTGACCGTTAGCATGATTTTCAAGGTTAAATTTTTTTATTGCATCGTATGGTACTCATTGCAAGGAACACAAGCCCCAAACAAGGATCGAAGCAAAGTTCTTCTGAAAAAAGTATTGAAATTCCATTAGTTCTCGAACTCACTCTATTTGTTTACAACGTACTTATATTTTGCAGTTGCATGCAGGGAAAGCAGCATCTGTCATAACATGTAGATATCGGTTGTTCCCGATAATGAAACCTCCACTTATTCTGGAATATGCAAGTGATTGCTGAAGAATAAAGAATTGCAAAAAAAAAAAGATAACGAAAATAGCGAAGAAAAAGAAGAAGCAGGAGGACACATTCAAAGTAAAAGACGAAAATTAAATTAGGTAAATACTATATATTTATAATTTCGGCTTGGATATATTGTTTATAATATGTATATGTATCTACACAATAACATTTAATTTTTGCAAAATATTTTTTGGTATTTACACTTTTTTTTTAACAATGTTATCTAGATCAGTTAGATTGTTGAGAATTCTTTAGTATATGAAATTTATCTCATTTTAATCATTTTATAATTTATATTATATTTATATACACATCACATTATTGTGCTGATGATTTTATTTAACCAAATTCATACATTATTCATTCTAACAAATTTAATAACGTAAGTCACCAATGACCACCGGGATAGTTAACGCGTTAAGAATAGATAGTTTTGTAAGTATCACGCCTCCATTCTGTCGAGATCATGCTGTATACATAGTGTTTTCCGGGCCAGTGGAATGAAACAGCTTTAGGAGGTTATCGGCAAATAGTATCGAAAACATGTAGGTACAGCGTTCAAGTATTAAAATAGCGATCAAACAGTCCATTCACTGTTACTTCCGCGCATATAATACCGGAAGAGATCGAATAAAAATTGATGCCGGTAGTGCAGTAAGATACAAAGAACGAACGAAAAATACGGGTGGAAACAAAATAATCAAGGAATACTGGAGAGAGATCAATTTGAAGCCAGAAGAGAAAATATCAAAATGGGAGAGGGCTAAAACGAGGTGCTATGAACAGAAAGGCATAGACAGGCAGATAGACGAAACCTAACTAAAGGACGGATAACGGAACGGATGCTCGTGAATTTGGCACAGATTCAATTTTTTTGACGAAATATGTACGACGATATTAATAACTCGGAAAAAAGATCTTTAGAGAAAAAGGTAACAAAGTGCGATATTCATCGTTCTAAAAAAAAAAAACAGTTTTGTGTTTGGGCAAGTTTTTCTATCGGCAAACATAACACATATGAAATATTCGAAGATAAGGCAACCAAGTTAGAGGAAATACTCTGTATGGTAGAAAAAGATACAATGTTGACCTTGACGACATACTTCAAGTCATCGAAATCGATAATGTATATCCTATTCTGTATTACTTTCATTTCTTTACCTACATTAAAAAGCGAGGATTAGAATTCTGTCAACCGAGACAGTCTTCGGAAGAACCGATATTGCGTATCCACTTACTCAATTACGATATGATTCATCAAACACTATACTGAGAATTGGGCAACACTTTATTCGGATACTAGATAACAGACAAAAGGAAAGAATAAAATTTTATTTCACCAATGAATAAATATCTAGTCGAATAATAATTTATTCGAATAAGAAATTATACATATAAAAAATTATCTGAATAAAGATTTACTCGAATAATTTATTATAAGAATTTGTTTATTCGGATAAAAATTTGTTTATGTTATATCGCGGATGAACAAAATACGAACATATAGATTGAACGAAATATGAAATATATTCTTAAGCCTTACTGTTCAATTGCTGTTACATTGATTTTTACGATTATCTTTCCTTCAAATGTAAGATCAGAAACGTTATTGCTCTTTCTGAATTAATTATTTATAATATCTATTGTTATCTGTTAATATTTATAATTAATTATTTATAATATAATATTTATAGGAATTGGACTAGTCATTAATATATGTATGTACAGGATTGTACGTATTCGTCAAGAATGTATTCGTAAAAAGATTCGTACAAAATTACGTGAAAACAGACAATTGTTCTTATCATCATTCGAATAAATAGAAAACATAATTTGTTACGAATAGTGAATAATTATTACGCGGACTGAATTTGAATAAAATGAATTTATTTGTATCAATATCTTAGACACGTAGATATTTATTTTAAAAAATTCAGATAATGCCCAACTCTGACTGTAATGTCAAATTGTATATTTCTTGCATATAATTCTTAAGGACTTCAGTTTATGCTATATCTTAATATATTAGGAATAAGGAAATTTAGAGAGAGAAAACATAAATATACGTTTACTGTCTCCAAAAACAGTTGTATCAAACAGTTTGAAACGATCCTCACATTTAATGGCTGTTTACTCGGATGATATTTGCCTATTGGATTGCCTAGATTAACAGCTTAGGACAAATGCAGGTACGAAGGGTAGGATTATAGCAAGCATACTAAATGCTCAGATTCAATAGTGGTTCAGAATATTCAATCACACGGGCACATCGGCGCGCAAAATTATATAGGGAATCGCTTGTATTTGGAATTGAATGTGCAAACTAAGTAGAGTGAATTATAATGACGTTCGCGGGTGATTTCCTAATATTGTTCCGTTAAATGACGCTTGACTCATAGTGACGCAATAGTAAACGCCGTTTACCGTGATATGAGTTTAAAAATAAGACAGTTTTTTTCCATCTCTGGCTGTCTCTATCCATCCGTTGGATATTTATACCGCTTGCCATCATGTCGCCAGCAACTCATGCGATGAATACATTAAACAATATTCGTGTTATGGAATAGGAAAAATGCAAAAAATATACTTGACCATGACAGAAACAGATCTTGTTAAGTTAACAAAAAAAAAAAAAAAATTCGCGCTTCTCTTGTCAAATCTTTGTAGATTAATCCTTTAAATTCATAATACAGGTTGTCTCCGGATTAATAGTACAAGTCGAAAATATAGCAAACACGTTTTCATTTGAGACTTCATTTCCGAGAAAATCGAGTTTGAAAATTCATTTAGCATAATAATATGTGAATTTGGCTAATGAGTACGGCTAACAATTAGCGAGAGATTATCCCACATGCGGAAATAAGTGAAAAATGTAAGTCTTTATTTAAAAAACAAATAGTATTTCAACGTGTTTAGTAAAGAATAAGTCTGTTACACGCGTACTTGATCAATTTTCAAATATTCTCAGAAATTTTGTTTTAGATTTTCGACTCATTTTCACACGTAGAATAACCTCGTGCCGATTATTCGTCCAAACTGAGATCAGCCTAGTCTAGCTATACTTGACAAATATACTTGATAAATGAAGTCTCAAATGAAAAAAATTTATTATATATTTTCGACATATTTTTTCGCGTAGAATCATCCTCAGCTCATTTGCAGTATCAATACCGAGACACCCTGTATAGTAAAATCTCATATTTGAATAAGGAAATTAAAATTGAAATACAATAGAATAATGTTTTTTCTAATATTAAACTTTATTCATTTAAATTAAGTTAAAAAAATATGTTCAAAAAAAAATTGTCAGTGTGTTCCAATACTTGAAAATCCTATATTTTTTGGCTGTTGCATTACATAAATTTTTCACGTAAGTAGAGTTAGGTACATTTTTTTAATGTCTCAAGCTTTAATGTCCCTGCCCTATCATCTACCTAAGTATTATCCTTAATTATCTCTTCCTAAAACCAATACTTTTTCCAATGGCTCGAATACTTCAGTGTAACCAGATTCTTATCATTTTCGTATTTTCCATTTATTTTCCAATTTGCGTAAAATTTATATTTATGGCATATTGATTATTGATAAACATAGCTGATCAATTGAAACATTACATATAATTTCTTATGCATCCCACTAGTGCAGTTTCTTACTAAAATTTTATATCCAGTATTTTAATGAGATTTTTTCGCAACTATCAAAATTATCTGTTATTAGCAGATATCAGGCTTTTCAGATAAAGAGGATTCGAATGTTCAAAAGGTTCTATAGTACAATATATTACATTTATAATATAATATAATATATATAGTATGTATAATATAAATATACATATATCTTATATTGTATATACTGTGTATATTATACATATTTTCACTATTTGCTAATTTTACGTCGCGTGACATAAATCGCGCGCCGTCCCTCGTTGAGAGTGATCGTCAAATGCCGACCTCTCTTAACTCAGACGAACAATCAACCCAGCGAGGTGTCATAAATCTATCCATTGGCAAATTAGGACCACGAGTGCCGTACGTGTCTTTGGGTCTAAAAGTGGCCCTTAAAACACTCCTTGGGCTTATTGTTCGTTTCTAGGAAGCACAGAGAAAGCGGGTTTTTCCACGAGCAGTGCCAGCCACGATCCACGTTTGGTAGGAGACTTCCTCCACCTATTTTCGAATAACGTTTTTCCGGACCAATTGGCATCTTTTTACTTTACCCTCACTTTTCCTAACGAAAAATGCAATCAACGAATCCGCTTTCTTCGTGCTCAAGACACACCCATTCCGAGCTTACCTCCGTACCAACACGGCAGTCGAAAGTCAGTCTAAGTCTAAGTCTTACGTCTTCAGTCTTCAGTCTTCAATCTTCAATCTTCAATCTTCAATCTTCAATCTTCAATCTTCAATCTTCAATCTTCAATCTTCAGTTTTCAGTCTTAACTGAGTCTTAATTCGAAATCATTTCTTCTTTCCTCATTATTCGCTCACACGGCACACGGTTGCCCAGCTACATATTGTTAGTCATATAGTCGCGATCAACCGAGTCATACGTCGAAACCCTGTTGTGTACGACATTATATTTCTCGCGGCATCGTAACACATCACGCGAGTTTCTATGAACATTTGTACTTTACGCGAGAATAGTTGTTGGAAATACATAGTACATTTAATCTGTTACCACAGTGATATACTTATTGAACTACCTCTATTATCCTAGCCGAAATAGGAGATCGGCTCACTTCGTGGCGTCGGTCACCAGATCGTAACGAGAATTGACGCCTCTCGTTGGCGCGACTCATTCGCGAACGCGCCTCCCCGCGGAGCGGTCGAACATTTTTGGTCCTTCGAGCCGGATTACGTGTAAAGTGAAAAGTGCACGCCAGCGACACCCACTAGCATACAGTGCCACGTGATTCCATTACAACCAGCAGCGGAAGGTTAACCACTACAGCGAAGTCAGTGACGTCAGGGCCGTCACCTTCGAACAAGCATAACCGTGGGTCGAGGAACGCAACCACGCAGCCTCCCACCGCAGCTGAACCAATTCCAACAACAACGAAATCTCACAAAATACAAGTAAGCTCGCTTATTGTATTGTCAAATTACAATCCGCTATAACAATGGAGAACACAGACAAAATTATCTCCTTGCATCGGAAACGAGGCTTCGATATCGGCCGATTTACAACCATATCTAAACTACTCGATGAATTCAAACAATCCGGTCAGCCGAATAAGGCCTCGTTAACGGGGTACAAGAAACTTCTCGACGACACTTGGAACCAGTATAGAACCTTCCAAGAGGAACTAGAAGATTTTGGCGAGGAGGGAGACTCGCGTGTGTCCGAAATAGTAGACTTACATTACGATCTAGTAGTACGAATATACACTCTTATGGATAATGTCCCACCAGCATCGTTGTCGAAATCGCCAAGCTGCGATTCAGCGAATGTCGTCAAGCCAATACCAATCAAATTACCAGAAATTCATATACCTACCTTCGACGGAACCATCGAGAATTGGCAGTCCTTTTACGACTTGTTCTTGTCCATAATTGATCGACACGAAGGACTGACACCGGTACAAAAATTCCTTTATCTCCGATCATTCTTGACTGGACGGGCCGCGCGAAGCATCCTGTGGTTAGACATCACAGATCTCAATTATTCGATCGCTCTTGATATTCTAAAGGAAAAATTTGACTGCCACCGTCAACTCTGTATTGCGCCACTGGTACTTGATCTCCGATTATCCGAAAATAACCAAGGAAACACCCGAAGCCGTAGATGATTTTGTCGGAACGGTCGAGATGAATCTTAGTGTTAGAGAAATTAGGTGCACCGGTCACATCAGATGTCGTTCTCATCGCACTATTCACATCGAAGCTACCCTCATCCACCATTCGCAAATGGCAACGCACCTTACCCAACAAAAATATGCCCTCATATTTGCACTTGATAAATTTCCTTAAAACACGGGCGAACGACGATATAACAAGCTCTATATCAACCGCGACAAAAAGGGCGTCCGACCACATATCAACCTCCGCGGTTACAGCGACAAGAAAATGGTCGGATCAATCTAAACCGGTCCGTCAATACTCATCACGTGCTCACGCATTCACCGCGACACCTTCGCTATCAACATGTCCTATCTGTCGAGGGACACACAACGTCTGGAATTGCGATGTCTTCAAAGCAATGTCGGCCAAAAATCGCTTTGAAACTGCCAAAAGGGCATCACTCTGTACCAATTGTCTGGGCAAGGGGCACTCCCTTGCTCAATGTTTCGCCGGCTCGTGTCGCATATGCAGACAACGACATAATACATACCTGCATCAAGATCAAGCTCACATCAAATCACGATCATCTAGCAGACGATCATCGAGCAGACGATCATCGAGCAGACGATCATCTAGCAGACGATCATCGAGCAGACGATCATCGAGCAGACGATCATCGAGCAGCCGGTCGTCGAGCAGCCGGTCGTCGAGCGGCCGATAATCTAACGGACGATCATCACCTAGATCACTGACACTGCGGTCTTCACATCATTCGAGACACCCCTCCACGTCTCACCGAACATCTTCTCCGACACCCCCCGCATCGTCGATTCGTTATCGGGACCACAAGACGAAACAGAATTCGGACACGAGACGAATGAACTCGCATACTCAAACTCCACCCTCGACACGACCTCAGAGAGATCGAAAGATCAAGTCCCATATCTAGTCCTCAACGACAGAGGAAACAATGACGCCACAGTCGACAGCTCCAATGACGACCATCATCGAAACCTTTAGGTTGTTTCATAGAGATGTCTTCTTTCCGGCTTCCATATAAAAATGCGATTTTAATGTCAAACTGTCCAAGGTATAAATTATTTTTGGCAACAATACTGAGCATTAATCTAATTGTGTCAAACCGAGCAATGGGACTATAGGTTTCCTTATAATCTGTCTAATTTCTGCGAACATCCTCTTATCACAAGTCGCGCTTTGTATCGTTTCGAATTGTCTGGATTTAGCTTTATAGTTAGAACCCACCTATTACTAAGTATCTATATCCTTTTAAATAATAATTTACAATAATTGTTAAACGTTTACGTTGATATTTCAAGCGTTCAAAATACTTTTCTAGAGCTGATATTTTATATTTCAAGCCAGAAAATGATCTTCTATCATGTATACTATATATAGCCTATTAAATGTAATTACCAGTCCCTTTTCTGCAATTTTCTTTGTATATTATACACATTATAATCTAAAAGGTTTCCATGTGTTTGTCGTCTAATAGCAACCAAGCAGCTGTCACGTAAAATATGTGGGTTTTAAATTAAGAAATAATTATGCACCTTTAGGTAGACTTTATTTTTGAACACCGTACAATTTCGTTGGCGGAGATAAGACTGACTTTCAGTACGAAAATTCGTACAGGGGTGTGTCTTGAGCACGGGGAAAGCGGATTCGTGGATTGTGATATTCGTTAGACCAAGAGGGGCTAAAATCAAAGATAATGATTGGTTAATACGAGTCTCCTGTTCGGAGGTAGGTAGAGGAAGTCTCCCCTTAAGCGTGAATTTTGGGTGGCCTTGTGCATGAGAAAATATCCGCTTTCTCCGTGCTTTCCAGAAATGAACAAAGGTCCCAAGGAAATGTTTTAAGGACCGCTCTTGGGCCCGATGACATGCGCGGGTCTAGTGGTCCTAATTTGCCAATGACAGATTTGTGGCCTTCCTTGGGTCGATTGTTTGTTGAAGTTAAGAGCGATCGGCGCCGGTCGCACTCTGTTTAGACTGACGTTACACTCCCCCCTCCTTAGAATGAACTTAGTCCTCGAAGTTCCTGTTTTGAGAATTTGACACAGTAAAAACCAGAATATCTATATAATCGGGACTCTAATTGCAAATTGATATCTTGAACTTCATCGGTACTCTTGGTAGCGTTCGAATGAACACATTTAGTGTTCCCAAATCTTAATATATCCAAACTACATTCAATTTGCAAAATTATAGATTTTAATTGGTGTATTTGAGTTTTTAATCTGATTTTCAATTCGTCTACAGAACTTTTATTTTCGTCTGAATATTTTTTTTTTCTTCTAATAACATTTTCTAAAATATTATACACTTCCTTACTTTTTAATAATTTATTTGCAAGTTGACTATTACTTTTAAAGACTATCGCGTCAATATATTTCCATTATTATAGATAGGGGTTATTGTTAATCCGTTAAGGGTGGTAGAGCCGATGGTGAGGGTGATCGTCCTCAAAAATAAGGCTTAATTCTATTACCGTGTATCTTTTTAATTTGATTGTTAATTGAAATCTCATAATAAGGAGTCATAACTTTTTCGATGTAGTAAGGACCTAACCATTCATCGTCCAATTTATCTGCTTTATGATCATTATGCACAAGGACCGCGTCTCCCTCTTTAAATACCGCTTGTGTCTTAATGATCTTTCTTTGTTGGTCTCGCGCGTAGCGTTTCCTACTTTGTTCAAGCGTCCGTCTAGCTATTGTTTTGTNTTGAATCCATTCCAGCGGTTGTTGCTGAATGAATCGAGTCTCGGTCTCCGCCAGTTGCCATTATTGTCGCTGATTCTTCTGAGTCTTGATTATCAAAAGTTGCGCGTCTCACGAGGTATTTAGTAAAGGACTCCAGACTTTTACCCTTGATTCGCCGTAGCAAGGGCTTGCTTGTAGGGAAGCCTCCAAATCGGTGGTTGACTGAAGTTCCTTGGATCCGATAGTCGGGTTATCTTCAGAGTAGACACGTAGTCCGTTTTTCGTAGAAGTCGTTTTCACGCAAAGTGAGCTGATCTACACAGAGGTCCGCTAATCCTTCGATCCTCAGTGATGCACGTACGCCGAAATCGTAATTTCGTTTTCACTGAACCGAATGGATCCTGGCAGGATCGCCAAAATGTCACGTAAAATATGTGGGTTTTTGATTAAAAAAGAATTGTGCACCTTTAGGTAGACTTTGTTTTGAACACCGTACAATTTCGTTGGTGGAGATAAGACTGACTTTCCGTGTTCATACGGAGGAAAATTCGTACAAGGAAACGTGTCTTGTGCACGAGGAAAGCGGATTCGTGGATTGTAATATTCGTTAGGCCAAGAGGGGCTAAAGTTAAAGATAATGATTGGTTAATACGAATCTCCTATTCGGAGGTAGGTGGAGGAAGTCTCCCCATAAGTCTCTCTTGGGTGGCCTTGTGCATGAGAAAATATCCGCTTTCTCCGTGCTTTACAGAAATGAACAAAGGTCCCAAGGAAATGTTTTAAGGACCGCTCTTGGGCCCGATGACATGTGCGGGTCTAGTGGTCCTAATTTGCCAATGACAGATTTGCGGCCTTCCTTGGATCGATTGTTTGTTGAAGTTAAGAGCGATCGGCGCCGGTCGCACTCTGTTTAGACTGATGTTACAGGAGATCTGTCGCGCGATGGCATGATACTCAGAGAAAGCTACACTGGCTGTTCGTTTTTACCGATTCTAGCCCAAGACATGACGAAAAACTTAGAACGGTCGGTACTGCACGACTCTCCCCTATATACACAAATTCAAAACAAAATTTTAAGTTAACGACGAAAATAATTATTGAAATTTGATTAAACTTTTTTGTGAAATAAACTTTTTTAAGTAATTTGGGATATAATCCTAAATAAAAAATATCCTGTAAGCATACCCCTTTTTCTACGGTGATAAAATTGTCGTTGTTGATCCATTAGTACGCAAGATGGTCACGCGCTTAAGCAGGCACTATTTAACATTGTTCTTCGGTCTTCGTTTTCTTGTCTGCGTGAAGACCCGAGAAGGATTAGATTTTTGCTCCATAGAATCGAAATAAACCAAGACAATCTGATTTTTTCGTCTAATTTTTGTGCTTTAGTATCCACACTTAGAAACCACGACCATTACACTAAATTATTGCAACATCGCTGTTTACAGAATGTATTATGCTATTATTTGTGATACAACTTTTGCTCAATTGTAATATCCGCACACTGTATTACTAGCTGCTGCTGTAACTAACAGCAATGGATCAGCAGCATTAATAAATTCCATAATCTGATATTACTCCTGCCACGTAATCACTCCCTTAAGCTCGTAATGCGTTCAAAAAAACATTAACGTAACTGCATAAATTATAAATATTGAATAGAAAGTTTGCGCCATTTTCAATTTTAGTTATGACTTATAATTTGCATTCTTTATCTTTTGTTACGACGAAACATTGTCTCAATTTCTTTTCACAATTTTCCATCTGTTGAATAAGTTCATCATAACAATTTTATATAATTTTATATCCTCTTTGTTGAAAAATGTTTCAATACGTTTGCGGAATATCTTNTTTATTTTCGAAGGCTTTCCCTGAATAAATGGAAGTTTGTTAAAATAACGATCAGTATGTAATTGTATAAAATAACTAAATATTGGATAAAATAACTGAAAATAACGATCAGTATATATTTGTATAAAATAACTAAATACTGGATAAAATAACTGAAAATAACGATCAGTATGTAATTGTATAAAATAACTAAATACTGGATAAAATAACTGTCATTGATTAATGGATGATGAATTTCTTCATCTATTTAGGGAAAATTTTACAAATAATCCGCAACAACTGTTCATATGTAACCCGAACGGTATTCGACAACAATATTACCCGAAGTTATGTACAAGTAGTTGCTAATAATTTAATTGTTACTGTTAGGACGTATCAACTAGGTGAACGATATTAACGCTCAAGGTGAAGGTAGATTAAAGATTTGTAGTAAGCTTGTGTTTAGTATAAATTTAAGAGTATGAAATGAAAGTAACAGAGTTTAAACGTAGGCAAGTGCGTGACAAGTCTGCTTTCCCTCGAAGCTCCTGGTGCTTATACTTTCTAACTGCCCATCTGGGGGAGGGGGGAGAGTGTTTTCATTAACGTTCGTGAGGGTGAGATGGGAATTTGTGTCTGTCCATCCTATGACTGTCGAACTGACGTGGGCGTCTCGCATGTGGTGTGTCTTGTGCGTAACTGGTCGTACGGTGCGTAGCGTAACGTACACTTGCCGACATCGTGCTTTGTCCATTGCCGAGTTTTCACCTGGTGTCGAAGTTTATGACACGTAGTTTAATTAAAATATGCTATTATATTAAATATGCAATGTGGGAAGTTCCAACTTCCTCAAAAATGGCAAATGCGTTGTCCGTATCGTAAACTGAGGACAGTCTTAAATCCTGGACAGTTACATTACTATATAATATTACAGTCGCTCTTTATAATATCCTTCGAAACTACATAGAAAACCTTGAGACATTGTCGGATGGTTGAAGCAATATTTTTTTCTTTTTATTTAATTTGACTTTTTTTTACACTTTGTCCCTTTGGACATTTGGTAAATTTTTCTAGCTAGAGTAATATGTCCTTTTTCTTACAATATTTCTCCTACCTTTCTTCTTATTTGAGAGAGTTACGAATATATTCATCTAATTTGCTTTCCTTATAAATATTTTTTTAACTATGAAGTATGTTTCGCCCCTTTACGGTATAGCTAAAAGTATTTATAGTCTTAACATTTTAATGTGTTGATTTATCTTTGTTTTGTAAACAATGTGTATACATATTATATGTATATTACATATTATAGTATATAGTATATAGTATGTATGTATAACATATATATATATATATATATATATATGTATGTATGTATATTATATGTATATTATATGTATATTATATGTATGTATTTTATATATATATATATATATATATATATATATATATATATATATATACACATACAACAGAAATATCAAGTAAATATGATGTAAGCCGGTAGCCATCCTACGCTGAAAAATAAGGACCACAATAAATAACTAAAAATAAAATAGTATTTACAACAGAAATATCAACAGGTAGATCCAATGCTATTTTGTGACATCATATTACGTCTTTCGTAGTATCGTGACATAAAATATTATTTGATCGCTTCTATTTATACTACATTTACTTATTAGTAAATGCTACCAATCTAATCATTTAAGGATTGTTTTTTAAGAATATCAACTGTGTGGTCAAAAAAGATCGATTCGTTGCAAATTACTTATACTATTCAATAACTGGCGATGACTATGAATTTTGATTCATTTGATTGATTTAATTCATAGTACATGTTTTCAACGTGTTAAACAAAAGAATATATGTGGTCTCCTCTCTCTTGTATTATATTTATGATTTCATAAATGTTGCTCATGGTTCAAAATTCTTACATTTCGTTTATTCTTTTTAACCTCCATATACCAATATCCCTGCGGTATCATGATCCTATAAACAGATCTCGACAATCATATACCGGATTCTAAGGAAAACCTTAGAAGATAATTACGGAATTATAACGGAAAATTGAGTCGTAACTAGTAAAATCACAGAGACAGAGATATCATCTCTGTCTGTCTCGCAAGAACACGAATTTTATTGTTTTCTAGCGGGGGTCGAGGTCGGTTTATATAACTGTGTCTGATATTATCCAGAATGCCGTATTAATTTCTGTTCATTGAGATAGCTCTTACGAAATTCAGTAACATTTCTTGAAAGCATTTTTCGTTATTCTGCATGATAAAAGAACTGTGACCTACGTGGATACTAGATGCTGAAAGATAATCAAAATTAACGTATTCCAAAGTAAAATTCGTTGTATTAAGTGTTCAAAATTATGACCGTCATTTTTAAATTATTTAAATTATTTATTTATTATTTCAATGATAATATTTCGCACATCTGACAACATTGTTACGTAGTTATGGACTAACAAGTATTTTGTATTCTTCACTTCAAATTTTCTTTTATTATAGGTGTACGCATAATTTATAAATGGCTTACTGCACAAATATTATATGTTCACTTCTTATGAAATTTGAGTTTTCATATGCAACAAATAGTTCTTGTTTGTCTTTATTTTTATTTTGTCTTTATTTGTCTGTTGTATAAAAATCACATTTATATAACTCATAACTTTGTTCAAAATAATATGTATGTTTATTGTACTTAATGTGTACAAAGATATTTTCAAGAAACATAATCCATTTTTGTCATGTTATGATATTTTATTCCTGAAAGCAATCAATATACAATTTGCGCTCAATTTTACAATATCATTGGTAAAGATAGATACAACGCAAAAACAATTTTTATTTAATTACAAGGTGCCATTGAATTTTTAAACTGTTTTTCTCGAAAACGCTAAAAGTGGAATAATTTGTGGAATAAGCCATCGACAAATGTATACAACATTATGCAAGCGATAGTGCGAATAAGAATTATCCGTTGAGAACGGTCAAGCATATTGCAGTTTACTCGCAAACGTAAGCCTCAGATACAAATAGAAGCCCCATAGATAACAATGGACTCGAACCTTTCCTTAAATACGGTTGTCGCTTTTTGTTTCTCAATCCATTCGTATTTGGTAAGAGCCTCATAAGCTCAGCTACGATCTTGTAAGCTTTCTGCGTGGTTATTTCGATATGCGTTTTATATTTTCTTAAGTTATCAGAAATTACGCTAAGATATTTTACTTCTGCTTTATTAAGGCACACTCTACCGTCGATGTTAAATTCAGACGCTTTAGTGTGTTCGACCGCTTCGCGGCGAGACGCGTTCGCGATGAATCGCGCCAACGAGAGGCGTAAATTCTCGTTACGATCTGATAACCGATGCCACGAAGTGAGCCGATCGCCTATTTCGGTTAGGATAATAGAGGTGATTGAATAAGTATAACGCTGGATTAACAGGTCAAATATACTATGTATTTCCAACAACTTGTCTAAATTAACGATATTACACTTCGTATTTACACACCGTAATTCACTACTTGCAAGTTACTCTTACTACGATTAACATCGTAGTCTTGCTAGTAACTAATCGAGTCAAACACGTCTAAACCTTATTATAAACGACATTATAATTGCACGTCGTAACTTACTACGCGAGTCTCTCCGAACATTTATGTGTTCTCTACTATATTTTATTATATTTACATATATTATATTATATTATATATATTTTAGTTCTATATTGTATTTTATATATTCTCCACGAGACAAGTTGTAGGAAATACATAGCGTATTTGACCTGTTAATCCAGTGTTATATTAGGTCGTGCGGAAATTTCTTTTCGCGTTCGCCGCTCGGGGCCTTATCTTGTTCTGTTTAAAGTAAACAAACCACCAGATCACTCTACTGTCAAACGGGTGGTCACTAGTTAATCTCTGGTAAGGCAAGAGAACAGCTCTCAACGTTAGTAGAAAGTGTATCGAGTATTTTTTGCGCGGTGAAAGATGGAACTTTCACTGTCTTAAAAAAGACAGTACGCCTAAAAGCACTGCAAAGGAGATTTGTGACGTTTATAGTGATCGGTCTATAATTGTTCAAACAGTCCGGAATTAATTTAGAAGGTTCAGAACCGGAAATTTTAATCTGAAAAATGAAGATCGCAGCGGACATCCATCCATCACTGGTCCAAGGTCTACTGGTCGAGAGATAGCAGATGCTTTAAACATTCCGCGAACAACGATTCATGAGCATTTTTTTTCTAACAATAACGTTTTTTTTTTATTTGGACGAAATTTTACAATCAATTGAATAAAAATTATCAGTAAATATTTCTGGCGTGGTACAACATACAACAAAGCTTGGGTACGTTAATCGCTACGAAGTGTGGGTCCCCCATCAACTTACGGAGAGCAATCTCCTGATTTGCTAATTCATCGCAACAAAATAGTTTGGAAAAGTTAATTACTGGGGGGCGAAAGTTGGATTCTCTACGATAATACTGCGCGCAAGCGATCTTGGTCGAGTCGAGATAAGTGTCTTCCAACGGTAGCAAGACCTGGACTTCACCCGAAGAAGGTGCTGCTTTCAATTTGGTGGAACTGGAAGGGTATCCTCTACTACGAATTACTTCCTGAAGGGCAAACGATCAACAGTGAAAAATATTGCACCCAATACGAAAAACTTAAGGAAGCCGTTATCACAAAACGTCCTGAAGTGGTGAACAAACGTGGCGTCGTGTTCCACCAGGACAACGCGAGGCCACACGTTTCTTTAGCGGTGCGAACGAAACTTTTATAGTTTGATTGAGATGTTTTACCACATCCTCCATGCTCTCCAGACCTTGCACCATCGAACTATTATTTGTTCCTCTCCCTATTTTCTTCACAATAGAAAATTCAAATCAGAAAACGTAGTAAAAAACGGCCTCGAAAAATATTTTAAAAGTAAACCAAGAGAATTTTGGAAAAATGGCAAAAGGTGGTAGAAGTGAAAAGAGCATACATTATTTAAGAAAAGTACACAGAAGGAAATATATTTTATACTTACCTCCTATTTAAAAAACGAAAAGAATTATCCAGACAACCTAATACTTATTCAATCATCAGATCATCAGCGGTCATCAGATCGTAACGAGAATTTACGCCTCTCGTTGGCGCGATTCATCGCGAACGCGTCTCTCCGCGAAGCGATCGAACATTCCTTTTCCGTCGCATAAAATCACATTTGCTCGTATGACTTATCCTAAGTCAACCCGAGTTCGGAAAAACTATATGACACGCGATTCTTGCTGTTGTCACCGTCTTGGATACATCACCGCAGAATTTAGGTCCTTGACCTTTTCAGGAGCCACGTTCACTTACTAGTCCGTATAATATAAAATATTCTGTTATACTATTTACATTTGTTGAATGTATAATGCATTTGTATTGTACATGTGAGAGTAAGAGAACTTAGGGCGGCACAAGATCATTGTAATCGTCGTCTTGTGTAACAACAAGACAACGGTAAATAAGTAAGAAAATTATAATTGTCAACGGTAAACATATAAAAAGTGTTACTGCCGACAAGCCCGAAGGTCAAACAATTGTAATAGCCTAAAATGCAGTTAATATCCAGCGAGATAGTATCAGAGTTAGTATCAAACGAGTATCCAGCGAGAGTAGACAGAGTATTAGAGGAGAAGTGTACAGAGAGGTAGTCAGCAGTAAACATATGTAAGAATACTTAACTGAGAATTATTTTGGTACCTGCACATCTAAATCCACTTCATACATTATTCTGTATATCCAAATTCAATTACCTTAACAACATTACATTTGGTTTATCACATATCCCTACAGTATGTAGATTAATCAGCAAAAAATTGAAATTAATGTTTACATTGCAAACAAGCCGTATATATTCAACAAAACTTTATTGATCCCTATTTCCACTACGTGTTCACTGACTTTTCTCCACGACTGTATATCGAATGCTAAGATTGGATTTTTCAAACATATACTTGCTCCCATTAATATTCGGACACCCTTTAAAATAGAATAACTCTTTTCGAATAGAACCAAACGATTTCATTCTTTCGAAAGGATTAGTTTACTAGATAACGTGCAGAAAAGATATGAAAGGATTGCAATTCAGAATGTCACGAAGAAAAACGTAAAATTCGCTTTTTACAACTTTTTTATCTGGGCCTGTAATGAAAATTGAAACATTACGTTTTAAAGATTTATGTCAGTTAAATCTATCGATGCGGAAACAAGCGACAGGCGTCGAACCATGTAAAAATCATTACATTTTTCACAGTTATACACCGAAAGTCGTGAAAAACTGTGATTTTCTCCATTTTTAGTCCTTTATATTTCATAACGACGTTAACAGATTTCAATGAAAATTTTAACGTGTATAGAGGAAAGTCATACAATATCAATCGCTCTACGTTATACTTTCTTATATTTTGAGCTAGAAACGGCAAAAATCAAAATTCAACAATTTGAAATTCAATGAAATTTCAATAGTAAGAATTGACAATTTGCAAGATTACAAATATCGTAATTTATAGGAAACAAAAAATGATCGTGCAAGCAATTATTTAATTAGTAGATTGTTCAGCTTAAATGATTAATAGAGTTTTAAAAAAGGCATTTAGATGTTAAAATGCAGATTTTTATTTAAATTTTATTTTTACGTATATCACGAGTAAAATAAGTAATATTTTCTTGGTCTATGCCTTCGACGTGTGCTGTCTTTACATTCGTCAATGTTCGGAACATTTAAAGCTTCGGCGGTTCGTCTCTGGGTCATTCTATTTTCGAGGAGTAGCTTCAAAGCTACGTTCATGTCCTCCTCTGGTCATTTTATCTTTTTCTGCTTTGGAATTTCAAACATTTTTCTGCGGAAAAAAGTGAAGGAAGGATTAAATGAACATCTTCAAATTTAATTTCGCTTGCCAATAGATTGAACTTTCAGATAAAAAAAATGATGGTCTGTACTGGTCGATAGCTGATTGGCTGCTAGAGGACAACAAACACGTGTGAACCTTTGAAATTATAATATAATAATGTACAAAGAAAATTGCAAAAATGAGACTAGTACATTACAATTAATAGACTAGATATAATATATATAATAGAAAAAGATCAGCCTATATGATTGACGTGTCAAAATAGCGAAAACAATAGAATACATAATATGGGTATGAACTATGTTTCACAAAATTGTTATATTCATTTGTTTATTCAAATAAAAGTTCATTCAAATATCTGGTAGAGAAATCAGAACTAATATTGACCAGTGCGGCACGACTCTCTCCTATAACTGGCGTAAATTTTCAAAAATGTATTGTTTGAATTTCCATTGTAGGTCCAGATAAAAATGATTCTGACCAATTACAATCTTCTCAAAAGAGTTTTTACACTAAACTAATTCTTCTAAATTCTCCAAAAAATGAAATCCTTGTTTGGCCCTATCTTGAAAAAGTTATTCTATTTTACAGGATCTCTGAATATTAATGAAAGTACTGTATATATGTTATTGATCTATATTTGTGGTATAAGTAAAGTCAGGGGATTCTGTGGTGCAAAATAAGTAAATCAAAATCAATAACAAAGCTGCAGCGGTGAAGGTCTCAGTCTTGAGAAACTCTAGTTGAAAAACTTATCAAATATATGTGAATTTACATGATTCCTAACTAGGAGACTAGACAAAACCAAACAATCCTTTTCTCTGCAATTTTGTTTCCGAGAAAATCGTATTTGAAAATTTATCGAGTACGCGTATGTCGAGCTGATTCTTAATTAAGCGTGTTCAAACAGTGCATATTATTCCCAAAACATAGCTTCAAACGACACAACTTTTATAATTTTTGAATCTGTATTTCCTGCGGTGTATATTAATTAGAAAACTAATTATTTCATTACTTTCTGATACTGAGATGTACTATGAGTACAGAAGTAATAGAAATATAAGTTATTTTTAGACAGTAAATAGAAAATAATATAGAAGTGGAGAACATAAAGTATATGTTTATTGCAAGGAGACTTAATCATTACGATAAATTAAATTGTGACAATAAAATAACTAAATCGTATATGTTTCTCGTTCGAAGTAATTTTGGAATAACTCTTCGTATCACATTTAACCGAGTGCATGCAAGTATGAACGATATAAAAGATTTTGCAATATAAAAATGTTGAAACACTTTTCACATAAAAATATAGCAGAAGGCTTTTAATAAGAGGACTTTCTAAAAGCAATACGGAACAAATGGAAATTACTATTCCAACTTTGATTTTGCAATATCGAGTAGGAGGCTCACACTAGGTGTAAAATCTTGGCTAAAATCAGTGGACCAGGTGCAACCACAGTGGAGGATTGACGTGCACAGAGAGAAGATTAATTTAACGAGCGACTCTTTCAGAACCATAAACCATGCAGCGTTAATTCCTAATTAGTTCGTCGTGGAACGTATATGAACCTTTTGCATGCAGCTTAATGTAGCGATGAATGCTCATACACGATATTAATTTGATTAAATATTCACCCGCAAGATACACCCGAATTTATAGCATCATATCTGTAGTATAAATTTTTCATTTGTGCTATTTATAATTACATGCGAGTATATTTAACAACAAAAAAGTATATATAGTATATCTGGAAGTATACCTGAGTATATCAGTATACCTGAGTATACCAGTATGCCAGAGTATACTAGTGTACCAGAGTATACTAGTGTCCTAGAATGTACTAGTATACCAGAGTATACTGGTATACCAGTTTCTTTCCATACGGTGAGCGCGTACGCTGTAAAAAATGTGTAAAACAAGTCGTGAAACAATTGATTTGCAACAAAGTATGAAGCTTGTATTAACCTGAGAATAAGCAAACAATAGAGAAAGCAACTTGAAATATAGAACTGCGTTCGGTAACAACATTTTATTCAATAGACACACGAGAAAAAAGGCAATGTGTTAAGGAAAATAAAAAGATATTTTTTTCAAAGATTAAGATTTTATTCATCGTCCCTCTCTATTATATTGCAACGAATACGTTTTCGTATTATTGGGAAAAAATTACGTTCGTCGCATTGATGGACCGGGTATTTTAACATACATCTAACAGTTTCCTTCAAGTTTTTGTGTTTTAAAAAACCCCCACAAGCTTTTGAATACTCTTCCAGATTCCTAGAATATCATCCAATAGCTTTTATTGCTACACGTTATCTTTACTCTTTTTAAAAAAAGTTTAAACAAAAATGTGAAGAAAATGAAAAATTACTTCGAATTTATAGTTGGAAATGACCCAGTATGCAGATGGAGCCTTTATGGATTATCCTTAATTTAACTGAAAGTCTTAAGGAATACATATATAGAATTAAAAGTGCATATTGATAAAGATATTTTCGCGTATATCTCGAAAGCTAAGGTCGAGCAACGGTAACATATATGGGGAAAAGTTGTTCAGAATCATGTCCATTTCGAGGTCACTGAAATCGGCGGGGAGTAACCTTTTACAGATAATTACCTAACAATTTTTAGAAACAATTCGAACTACGAAATAGATTTATTTTGTATAATCAATGCCAAAAGAAATTAACACCAATATTTCTATAATACACCAAGAATTTTAAAATATATGATAAGAAAAGAATATTAGTTTTGGTAAAAGACAACGTGTAGGTTATCATAAAGAAAAAAATAGAGGATATTACTAATTATAGTAGACGTTATTAGAAGATATAGAGGAAAAGACCGCACTGAATTTAATGAACAAAAAGGAGAACCTCTTCCTTGTTACAATATATTGTACAATTAAACATTATTGTTTATCAAAGCAATTGTTTACGTATTTTCAAGTTACTAAGGATTGACAAATGACTCCTATTGTAACAGCATATAGTTCTTACTATTTTATCTGCAGCTTTACGAATAGGATAATCAGCTGACTTTTAATTTGTAAAATATATTTGTAATTCTATAGAATTTAAACCACCCAAACCGAAGAATAAAAACGCCAACCAAGAATTTGGCTTTCCCTTTGTTTACCTACAGTCACTTCAAAATAGATAAATAGAGAAGCACGGTAATTTAGGATAGAAAGATAGATAGAATCACGAGAAGAGAATCACAAGTTAAGATTTTGAAGGAGATACAGAAGAAAAATCGGAAGTTTAGGACTTTGAAAATCCAGAATCGATCGCCTGATTGCCTAAATTTTACATCTTTACATATTTGCAGAATATTACTTGTTTTATTATCAAACTGAAAATTCATTGCACAAGAAAGTCCTGTAATGATCCCCCACAATATTCTTTAAGTAATCCCAGCTTTATCGCTAGGCAAGTAAAACAAACGAAAGTAAAAGTCGGTTATATAAAGTACAATCGTTCACGTCCTTCAAACAATAAAAATTTACTCATGCCCCTCACATGGAATAAGATTAATTCCGTGTAGCATAATTCGTCTTATTTACGGTATCGGCAAAAAAGGGGATAGTGCCAAGCTATTAGATTGTCCGGAAAGTTTCTTTCGTTTTATAAGGAAACAACGGATGCACGACATTTTTTGTTTCATATTATTTTATCGTATTACGTATGATCGTAATAATAGAAACGGAACAAAATGGATGATACGTAATTCAGTAAAATAATAGAAAAAGAAGAATGTCGTGCGTCTATTGGTTGCTTATAAAACGAAAGAAACTTTCCGGACAATCTAATATAATAAAGTTTCCACTGAATACGTTAAAGAATTGACTAGAATAGAAAATTCTTCAACATATAAATTTATTTAATTTGCTTTAGGTTATAAATCCAAATTCCTATAAAACTTCCTTCATTTTGTTTAAAGAGCCGCGCTTGCACGCGAATACAACATACACATGATCTCACATTTATGAATCAGTGTATACAGATGTTTTCATAGCGCTTTAAATCTAGATTGAACCTCGTGTAACTCACACCTTGCGTCGAAGATTTCGATACTTACACGCCACTGGACGACAAAGAGCAACGGAGTAACGAAAGAAGAAGAGAGACAGAGAAAAGGAGAGGAAGGTAAGAAGAAAGATAGAAAGATAGAAAGAAAGAACCGAGGAGGTTCGCCTCTGATTTCGGACACACACCTTGCGCGCTTGTCGGTGAGAGGATCCAGAGGGATGGCCCTGTTGTTCATCAGGATTCTCCGGAAAGCTGCTAGCAGATGGCCAGCAGATGTCTACCATCTTGTGCTGATTGTAGGTCTAGACGAAGTCGTCCGTGAAAGGTGGGTATCTGACAGCGCAGTGGTTTGGTAAAAGCGCTATCTTTATCCAATGAAGCTTCCCGCACAGTCTTCCTCGCGCCGACCACACCGATGCCGCAAAGAAATAACGACCGTCTTTTTTTTATTCCGGCGATATCTTCCCACCGATGATATTTTGATTAACATATTCGAGATCCAGGACATATCATATACTACGGCAGTATCTCGTCGCAATGACCGATAATAATACATGTATGTCACCAGTATATTCAGTGAATTCTCAGACAATAGCCAAAAGAGCAGTGATTGTAAAAATAATCCAGGTTTTTTTTATATAATCTCCTTATCCTTGAAATACAGAAATATCATTACCTTTATCTTCTTTAAATTTTACTCGAATGACATACATGATATGTCACATGGTTATTTTTTTTTTAATTTATTTATTTTAAAATTACGATCAATTCTTTACAGCATTTTCAGTAATTCGGCTGTCGTGTTACAATGTCGTGGGTTTTAAGTGTTTAATGGATGTTTGATTCTATTGAATCTAGTGCTTAAATCTAGGGGGTAGTGTTTTTTTAGCCTGCGGATCTGGTCCGTCGTGTCAAGTAATTGAGTGATTAGAGGGTTTTGGTGGTTGTTAACTCTTTTGTATATGATATTATATGGTATATGGATATTTCTTCTTTGACTGTGAGTATCTTGAGGTCGCGATGTATTGGCATGGTTATTTGACATCAAAATTATCACGACTGCTCGATGACATATCATGCATATCATGTCACATTTCTAAATAAAAATTGTCTAAAACGTGTTTTTTTTTTATTTGTACATTGATTAATTCTACTTATTTTTTATTATAAACGCAAAAAAGTTTTCGGTCATTCGAGGGAATTTTGTTCTGTTCTCGAATGTGTTTGACATAATTAGATAACGTCAAAAAGAATGCAAATTTGTGCCACAGTAAAAGTAAGATACAATCTGATTTAATTGGATTCAAATTAGTGAATTCGCATAAATCACAATTTATTTTTATCATATTTAACCTTCCCTTCATCGTTTTTGTCTTCCACTGATCGACGCTGCAATATGTAATAATAATATATATGCAACATATAACAAGAAAAACGGGAGATATACACATTTTGCTTTATAAGAATTTCGTATTATACGGAATCCAGAGCACTTAACGGTAGAATGTTCTTCGATATAAGAATTTTAGAATTTTTTAATATAATAGAAAACAATATGCATTTTATTTCTATATATATATATAGAATAATTTAAAATGGAAAAGCTGATAAATCTGAAATCTAACCTCTGTTAGAATCGTTTAAAATTAAGATCCACCAACAACAGGTTTTGGGTATTGATACAATTTCTTCAACTTTGGAGTTTGTGTTTCTTATTACTATTTTTATTGTTTTTAATATTATTTCATTACTGTTAACAACAAAATCCTAGTGTATTTGTTTTTGATAAAACTGATTTCAAATTTTAGTATGAAAAATGTGTTGCTATTGTTAATAGTTGGTAAAGAAAGATTTTTTTCATACCCTACAAAAAATTCGGTTTTGCAAGGCTTAAAGAATTGACATTACCTACGATCTGCGAGTAAATATTTAATAAAAAATTAGAAGGAATTTTGATGAGAAATAGTAAATAACTTTTATTTGATAGTGGAATTCTTATATCCTTGAATGTATTTATAAATAAATGAATGAAATCATGGTGCCAAATGCTGTGCGATAAGTTATTAGAAATCATCATAGTTTATAAACTTCATGAACTGCACATGTTAATGTGCTATACATATGCTTAACTATTCTTTAAGCAAATATAGTAATCAAAAAATTATTTAAATTAAATTAGAAATTAAAAAATAATAAATATAAATTATAAAAATTAATAATTATTTAATTTAAATTAACAAGTAAACTTCTACATTACATACACCTGGTGTCAACTAATCATTTATATAAGTTTGTAAGCTTTTAAAAGATTTAAATAAAAAGATACTCAACAAATTGCTCACATTAATGCATCACACGACGTTTATACGTAGCTAAAGTTACATACAAAACAATAAATTATGTTTCTCACGAAGGTGATCTTACTAGATTCCAATAATGAAACGACAATTTTAGAGGCATCGAATTCCATATCGGATCTTTGAAATTTTGTCCCGGTGTGCGAGATATCGGATCACTTTAAGATGGTTTGTTCGAGAAATTTGTTTTAGTCAGAAACCTTATGCTTGGTGGTCAAGCCTCCAGTCTGGTTTGCTCCTCTCAAAATACCAAAGGAGGATTTTGGATCCTTTGTTCGTTCTGTGAGATGCACCTGCTCATTGATCCCGGCAGCAAGTTGCTCAGCATCTTCCTCCTCCTTCTTTCCACTTTCATCCTGGCATTACATCATCTTGTACACCTATCCAAGCAACTAAAACATTCATTACGGATTAACTTCCTCTTATAATTCATAATTAGTTTCGTATACCGATACTTACGCGATCAGTTTAGTATCAATCAGGCTTGGACATATTTTTGTCTGAAATAAAACTAAGAAATATGGAATAAGAAACGATTTCGATTAAATTTATTTTCATTTGAAAAATGATTCACGAAAACTAATTTTATTTTGTAACAATATCAAGTGAATGAATATCATTTTTCACATAAATTTCATATGAACTAACGCATGATTGTTTTAAACTACCTACGGAGCAAATGGTATCACACATTAGTCATTTAGCTACATTGATTAACTTGCAACTATTGTAATGCACACCCTATCTTTTATTATGCGTAAAAAGTAAACAGCGCGTCTAGTGTGATATTTCAAATTATCATTATCTTACAAAAATATTCCGAAATGAGTTATATACGATACATAAATCTATATTCATTAACGCATAATAATTTATATCTGATATTGTTGCACTATTGTTTAACACAATTTATGTAATAATAGCATTAAATACTCGTACATGAATTTATGAACATGAATGTAGCATGAATAATTTTCTACTTACAAATACATTCCCTGACACAATAAAATGTTTACCTTAAAATTATGTTTACATCTATAAAAATAAGTTTCAACGTCAAATGTATAGAGACTGAGTAAAAACCCGTGGGAAGTACGACAGGAGCTGATTCAGCACATTAAAATGAGAAGAAAAATTCATATGACCTTGTTTTCGAGTAATAGCTTGTTTCGTGTTGTGACAGTTGCTTACTTACCTTCAGACAAATTGCTCCAAGTGACCAAATCTAGCTTCAATAAAAGCGTGAATATATCTCATCATAAATTGTCGAGCTGGCTCCAACAGCTTACGCGAATTTGTCTACAACTTTGATCGTCATATTGACGAAGAATTTCAACGCTGTCAATTGACGTTTCGCAAGCAAGTAAGGCTAACGCGAACTACCCATTTGCCAGGAAATCGTTGATCTAAGAAATGTTTAGCATCGCAAGATAAGCTATAACTCGAAAAGAAGGTTATATCGGGCATACGTTTATACGAACGTTTTCTTCTTATTTCAGTGTGCTTCCCACGTGTTCTCACTCTGTATATTTTTTAACCCTTTAGTACGTGTTTTATCAGTTACGTAATACAATTTTAAGCTTAATATCGAGATAGCTTTTTTTGTCTTTTTGTTGTCTTTTGTCTCTTTAGTCAAGCATTTGAGTGAAAAACTCTCTTTGGCATTTGCATATCAAGATGTAGGTTTTGTTGATAGCGTATAAATTCGGAGGAGAAACTGATATAAGCTCATATATTGCTATTGCAAATTAAAAATTTCCTGTTTTGTAAGTTGACAAATTGATCGTACAAAAAATAGCAAATGGATCAATTGGAAATTTGGTACCTTGTTCTAGTATGATTAGTACTTGCGTATCACGGAGCCCCGATGTTGTGTGATAGCTTTAACTAAAGTTTTCGTAAAACACTGTTTAAGAAAAATGGCTTTCTTCGCAACTTTTTACAATTACTTTTTACCAATTCGCAATCTAAAAGTTGCGCTTATCGCGACGTGACAGATTTTATTTCACGGATAATTTTATTAGCTACAATTTTCTACCGAAATTCTTTTACGTACGACAAAGGGTTTTGCAGATATAAAGCGAAATGTATAAAACTCTGCGTTTTTTTTCGTTTGATATTTTGTTTGTGGAGCACCGGAAGAAAATTGCTTCAGAGCAATCATATCATGCAAAAAAATTTAAAGGATTGTTGTTAGACAGTGGTATACGCTTGGACTGGCGTTAAATATGTGATACTAAAAAAGACATGAAAAAAGCGAACTTCATGGGTGACAGCATACAGGAAAAAGTGAAAGATGAAATTGCGGCAGATGTAGAAGGTACTCTTTCTGCACTCAATACAATACCAGCATTCGGTGATTGCGATAACGTCGACATGATAAAATGGTTTTAACGTGATGGAACTTCTTCAATTGACCATGATACTAGTGGTGTGTGTGCTTCGAATAATGAATCGCGATACGAATATAATAGCAATGGCGATGTTGCTCAACATTTGAAGCATTTAAGCACTTAAGGCTATTAAAGCGACTAAAGCTACTAGAAATAGGATTAAGATGGTACGACGCACCAAAGGAATGTTACTTTACCAAATTAAATCAGCTAAAACAGTTGTGTGATTTATTTATTTCAATTATATTTGAATTATATTTAATTTCATTATTTGTATTGCTATTATTAATATTTGTGTTCTTTCTTAAATATCTTAAATATCATATGAACATTAGGTAAGTAATCGTCCGTCCTATTATTATCCGAAAATTACTTTATCCTAATACCCTCGTTCCCCAATTAGTTCAGATAACTGAGAATCTACTGTATATACAGGGTGTTCCGCCTAACTTGAGCATCCTATGTGCATAGTTCGCTTATCTTTTATGATATGAAAAAATATCAGAGGAGAAGAATGTCTGATTCGAAGGGGAAAACGCGATAATGGGCAAGAGTTTTTCCTCAAGGCCACCTCTTTCGAGACTTCAAGGTCATGGAAGCTTTTTAAACGGGGCTACATACTTTTGCCACTGCGATGTAACAGCTAAGAACAAGACGAATTCAACGACCTGTAATACTGTCACCTCCACATGCCCTTGAATATAAGAAATTCATAAAAGCTAGATAATTGACGCAGCTAGTGAAATAACCGCGATTGAAAGATTATCGAAGGGAAATTTATTTTAACATTGTTAGTGGAAATAGTGTAACACGAAGATTTGGAAAAATGAACTAATTGAGAACTGAGGGTCTTCCATATGTTTTCAGAAATTTACTATTGCTTGAATCTCGATTAATACCAGTAAACACGTTTCTTCGCAGATTCTGCGCCAACATTACTCATTAAGTAAAATTGTAGAGATTGATACATTAGTTTCTATAACTAAAGTGATTGTAGTAAACGAAAGTATATTTTTATTTTTTTATCATATATTAGAATACAAACTATACTGTGAAATCGACACTAACCGGATTTCTCAGTAATATTTTTAGTCGGAAAAAAAATTCGGAAGAGTAGTAAGTGGAAGAGTGCGCGAATAAGAGGGTTCAGTGGGTTACGGGGTTGAAAACTCATGTACGCTATAAATGTACAAAGATACATAACAACTCTCTAGTTATCGTACGTACATAAAACACATGTATGTATTTACTTTAGTAGGTACACATGACATGAGAAGCTGTACGAGTTATACGGCTTTGGAGTTGCTAGGCGACCGGACTCCACGCTTTTTCCACACTAGGATTCAGTATCGTAATTAAGAAATTTTTCTCCCTATCAGAAAGTTCAAGCTTCAAAAAAATCATTTCTGACGCGAACTGTGTGAATGTCCTTCTACATAACATCTTTCATCACATGTTATGTAAGCATTACTTTTTATTACATATTTATATGTACGTTGTAGCACGGACTATGCAATAAATCTTTTCATAAAAATGTTGTTTCTCTTTCTTAAAAGTAAATCTGTGCTGCAAAATTTTGACAAGAAGAAGATTCGAAGTAAGTATAAAAATCTGAATAATAATCTACTGCACTCTTCTTTTTGAAAATATGTTTATTATATGTACATATTGAGTTTACAATATAGTTTTTAGTTACAATATAGTTTTAAATGTACATATTATAATATTTGGATACATGTTCTGTTTGCACTTATACTCTGTAATAAAAAATTACCACTGAAACTGTTTAATATTTTCGATAATTTGTACATCAACATATTAGTTACACTTTTGTTCATTTAGCAATATCATCTAACGACAAAAAAATTTGTTACCTTCATCATTTAGCTAATAACTTTAATATTATGATTTGTTTTATGATTGGATGTTATGACATTCTTCTTGATAAACAGCAAATATAATTTTATAAAATAATAACACTTATTCTAGAAACTAATTCACTTTTACAGCTTAGTTTTGCACATATATCAAAATTGGCGATTTTTTAGATGTGCCGGTTTTCTAGTAAATCAACGACATTAGCTGGTAATGAGATTACTAGCAAAATTTCATGATAAAAACAAAACCAACCCAAATAATGCAAAAATGAAAAATAACACAAATACAATTCCAACATTTCATCTCTATTCTTGTTTACCTCAATGGCGAATTAAAGAAAACTCAGTTAATTGACGTTGGTATCATGGTTAAAGCATTTTATTATGCATTTTCTAAAATATTAAACTTTATAAATGTTCAGATTCCTGATGATATTCTATATTCGTATACACAGATACCAGAAAACAGTATAAACTATCATTTTATATAATGAAAGTAGTTAATGAAGTAACCAAGCAACAACTCAGCAACAAGGTTACTAACGCAACTAATTAACAATTATATCACGATGATCTTTTGAACCCTGTAGTTATGACAAAAATATTAAGTTGCATTCAAGTTCGTTAGAATGTAGTAAAAGTATATATAGTATGTATATACGCCTGAAACCAAGATGTAAAGTAACAGCTATTTTAAACTTTTTAACGAAGTTTGGAACATACGAAAATATCCAAACGATAATGAAATTAACCAAATTGCTTACATTTGAGTAATAAACGAATAATAAATGCGACAAAGGCGCGCAACTCTACCGGTTCTTTCCATTCTTTCTATCTCTACTTCCTTCTTATTATCATCTGGTGTACTGTAATTCTCGTTACGGCCCTGCGGGCATCCCTTAAACAGCTCATTCCAACCCTCTGTGAGTCTCTTTCTTTCCCTTTCTGTCTCTCGCTCTCGCTATTCCTGTCTATCTGCCTATTACTCTTCGTCGATCTCTTCTTCTCTCGCCGGTCCAACCAATCTACGTTGCTGCACTGCACACATAAACTCTGCACCGGATCAATGCACCTCGCGAACCCACTTCCGTTTCATAGACGAATATACATATATATGCACGCGTATGCACGTACAGTAATGCATATATGTGCACAAAGTGCTTATGTGGACCGTTCCATCATTCAAGCATGGAATAATAATTAATCTGTGATTGACGATATTGGTTTGCATCTTCTACTTGAAAGCGATTGAATAGGCGGCACCTATCGACTTTTCAAAGAAAGAAAGGGAAGAAGAAAGAAGGAATGTGAATTCTTTATTTTCTCACGATCACAAAATGGTTATTTTCTATTTGTGAATAATTTTAATCTATTAATAAATTACTTATTTGATTTTTTATTTCTATACTTAGATTTTGATATATGCGCGTATAAGATTTTACATGCAACACAGATCTGCAAATAGAAGATGGTACAATTATTGGAATAATCTTAAATCTGTACTTTTGAACTGTATTAATACGATTCATCTCAAACAAAAAGATACGTATGCCTTAAAATTATTAGTTTAAAAGTCATTATATCTTGAAATTTAAATTATCTCGATCTGTCAACAAGTTTTTATTCTAACAAAACATATTGTTGAGTACACTGATATATTGTACATATTATAAAACTATGATACTTAATATGCGAACTTTATGTAGGTATATTTTTGCTCTGTTATTAATGTTTAATAAATTCAACAACGTATCTTGCTAGAATCATTTAAAAAGTCACTAAAATATCATATTGGATGTTTGTTGAGATGCTAATAAAAAGTGTTCCTTGTTATAGGATATTTACTTTTTGTCAGGAATTTATATGATATTCGCAACTTCACTTTTATGGACCGTTAAAATACTTTTCTACAGTATGCGTCTATGCCAGAAATTACAATCTTCTGAGCGATTTTTTTTTAATTAATTATTCGGTAAACTCTTTTGAATTTTTAATATTTGCACGCGTATGATTATCCCAGTGGGATACCGATTTGATAATACAATCATTTGATAATATGTAATTAGTTGTTCGTCGTGCAAGATAAGCTTTGTATAAAAAGTAACAACTTGCATATATTCCTACAAATATGTAACAAATATAATGTAATCTTGAATCGAAGAAGGATATTATAACTCAACAAGTTTCTATCATAAAGCATCATAAAACTTCATATTTTAATCTTATAATGCTTTATATTTTATCATGTATAGTATATTTATAATGCAACGTCTTCTGAAATGTTAAATATTTTATAATTTTATGAGCTCTGTAATACTATATTATCAATTTATTTATCGAACATCTCTGAAATGTTACTTGTGCTACGAACATAATACAAATTATTTAAACAAAAATTCAACGTTAGGACAAAATAAACAGAAACTAGGTAGTTTATATGTAGTTAAAAGCGAATTTTATATTTACTATATCAATATTTTCATTTACAACAAGTAATGGGAAAGTAGTGAAGAAATATTATGTTAACCATTCGATATTATACAAATTAGTGATAGTTTTTCTAAAACAAGATAAAATTATTTATCAGTTATCAAATTTACAAGACTGTGAAATTGACGAACATTATTACAACTTAGCTTACTGAAGGGACGAATCTTTGGTTTCTCATAGCCTGTAAGTTAGCGACACAAATCTTAGGCCAGTTTTAATAATATTTATTTTAACATTATTCAACTATTTCTGTGTCATATACAATATGATCGGCTACAAAAACGAGTGTATAAAGATGTAGGGGACCATTCTTGATCGAAGCCAAAATGAGATGAAAATGAGGAATAAAAAACATGTGTTATGTTATATTAATACATCCTAGAGAATACATGTTAGACCTGAGAGGTTTATGCTGCAAAGTTTCATGTTACAAAATGTATATCCTTTTGAACTATCCTTTTTACTAAAATGCTTTGAACGGTTTAATATTAATAGAAGAAATATATCTTTGAATCGTGACAATCATATTCTATATTTTTTAAACTCTGAAAACTGATCTCTTTTACTTCTCCACGAAAATTGATAAAATAATCACTAAACTAAGAAGAAAGAGATAATGACCTATCAGGCCTGACGTATGCGCTGATGTGATTTTTGTTCACATGTGCGCTATACGGTTAATCTAAAATTTCCTCCATTTTTTTGGCAATCTGAGTTACATGAATATGTTATATATATGTACATACCATCTAGACCCTAACATAATGCGTTGAAATAGATCTGATATATTAGAAAAGGAGGTAATATGGAAATGCAATGGTACATAAATTCAAATCAACGATAAAGTTAATACTTACTGTTTCATCTGAAAAATGTGATATTTCAAGCGCGTTTATCTGTAATTTCGTTAGCTATTACTAATTTCTAGTTACTGAAGCATACGCAGTTTTTGTGATGCGTGGAAGATGGTTTATGATTGTCATAGTAAGTTTTATGAAGTTTTTTAATAATTTATACATATCAATAAGCAACTAAAGTTTTGTTTTGCTGTCGATATAAAACTCCGCATACATAGGGTGCCCCAGGTTTTCCCCCAAAACGGTGTCAGCATATTCTGTGAATAAAAGTAGGAGAAAAGTGCCATTCAAACATAACAGATTCACAAGTGTTTTATTAAAAAGTTATAGCAAAAATGCGAAAGTATAATAGATTAATTTGTTAGAATAGTTTATTTGTAAAATAAAGTATAAATATAAGTTTACCATATGTGTTTACCTCAGATTCATTTGAAAGTTTTTTTTTTTATTATTAAATTTGTGCTTTACAATTTGTTCAGCTGGACATTGGCAAATTCATTTGGAAGATTGACATCAGTAAAGAATTAAGTTCGTTACGTTATAAATTTCCTGTGAAGTTTAATACGACCTTTTCCTGCGAGTAAATTTCCGGTGGCGTGACGTCTAGTCGCTCATTGTTGAGATTTATCCTCGTTTAACCATTATATGAAACAAAGAAGCGATTTGTGGTTTCGTATCTTTGCTATCATTTTTTAACAAACATTTATAAATCTATCTTTAGATTGTGGCGTTATTTTCTCGTCTTTATTGATAAGATATGTTAGTACTGTTTTGCAGAAAAAGACTTAGGACACCCTGTATAGGGAAATATGAAACTCGTACCACTCTAATATCGAAGAAAAATTCTTTTCATTTCTTTCATATTAAGTGGTCTTCCTGGACAATTCCGAACGATAGACTTTACGTCTGTAGAAGAAGATGTTAGAATATTTTATTTTTACCAATATTTAATAAATAATTGCCACAGCGAGATATGGATCTGCTGTT
Organism: Bombus confusus; assembly: GCA_014737475.1. Classification (NCBI taxonomy): domain Eukaryota; kingdom Metazoa; phylum Arthropoda; class Insecta; order Hymenoptera; family Apidae; genus Bombus; species Bombus confusus. The sequence goes on along the minus strand of JACXIV010000076.1, from coordinate 44,403 downwards.
AGTCGTGTGAAATATGAATCCATAACAAATGCATTGGATATAAGAATGAATACTACGTATGCTTGTACTTTCTTTAAGTATACATATTATAATGTGTCATACAGAGCTTATCTCGAATCGTTCAAATATTTCAAAAAGCACGAATGATACGAAAACATGTTTCAGATAAAAATTGCACGATATTGCAATATTGTATATTTGACATTGCGATGGCCTTGAAACCTCCTACGAAGCACATGTTAAAATTTTTAAATGGATACCTTCCTTTTTGATTACATATTCTTGTAGCTGACATTCAGATGTTTTCAGGGCACTACAAGCTTATGGCTTTTGCACTATCCGCTATTGAGATATGAATTTTACAATTCGATATGTCATCGGCATTAACGTTATTCGATGTACATCAGAGGGACGCGTACAAATGTTATTCATAACGCTACTGCTGATGAGGCATTGCCGAAACACAAAGACGCAGTTTTCTAATGTTTACAAACCGATCAGTCCATTCCGAACATTCACTTCTAGATAATACCTATTACTCTGTTGAATTTGAAAGATTATATCACGATACTGGATGATGTGAAAAATACAAGTTTGTAGTGTTTTGAAAACGTCCGACTATCAGCTATACGATTACGTAATGAAAGACGGAGGTCGCTATTTAAAATTGTACTGTCAAGGTTAAATACACAAGGATATAGTATGTCCTCCTCCATGATATGCAATTTTTGTTTGAAATATCTTTTCGTATCATTCATATCATTCGAGTCATTTAAACGGTTCGAGATATACCGGGCACGCTGTATATTTTCATACACATATGTATATATGTATAATATTATCTTATATATGCATATGTAATAATACAAAGATAGTATCCCAAACTTAAACGGCCAAACTGTGAGCACTTAATCTACAGGCAAAAAGAAGAAAGACACATTATATAAGGTTTGTCAATAAAGACTTTGTTACAGAATTATAAACATGTCTTGTATGCATAAAACAGATAATGATGCATTTATCATCGCAGCACACAGAAGTTGACTGTATTATTGTGTCATCGCAGTTACATGTCTTTTATCATGCATTTTCAATTTCAACAATTCGTTAACAGTTATAAAATATAATATGTGATATAATAAAAGTGATTACAAACTTTATGTAATGCTTCTTTTTTTCTTCTTTTTGCTTGTAAATTAATCCTCACAAATTGGCCGCTTAAGTGTTAGTTTGGGACACCCTGTATGTACAAACTGTTGTAAAATGTTATTTCATACATATAAACTTATCTAGACTCCAGAGCCAGAGTATATTAATTTTCAAAAGATGTGAAAATTTTAACATTCTAAGTAGTTTAGTTTTTGATATAAAAGTGTAAAAATCATATTAAGTGCATATCTTGTTACAAGGTATTTGCAGCTTTGATTTACTCTCCTCCAAGGTTTGAGAAATGTGACTTAATACTCAGCCTCTGAAATCCAGATATGCATATCCGATTTTTAAATATTAAGTATTCGAGTTATAAATATTAAAATCATTATTGGACGATGTATGCAAAACCCATGCAAAATCGCATAACAATGCAGGGTAAAATCACGTGCCGTGCTTATTTCCAAGAGTTTAAACAATCTAATGGCCATTTCGCAATTCCATCCCATAAAATTGAATTGTTTTTCAAGGTTACGGAATAAGTATTTCAATGAAGTGCTCTGATTTTATTTTCAGAAATGTACTACGACATTGTGATAATTGATAGATAAAGTTAAATGTAGAAATATATAGCATATTAAATATATAGCATATAGCATATTAAAAGTAAATCATTGCTGATTATTTTCGCTTCTGTATTTAGTAATTAAGAAGTAATTTACGATCATACATTCTGCAACACAATCGTACAACGTGAAACCTATATAAAAAATTACATCTTAAACCCTACTCATAAACTACTGTTTCAATGTCTACAATAATAGATATGTAAAAAAAAAACAAAAATAAATGGAAAAGAAAGCAAAGCAAATGAATTTAGAGCAACCAATAATGAAAATTTGTAAAGAATGGTCCGTTGTATACATAGTATGCGCTTGGGTTCAGTGTAAACACTACACTACCATAAACTATCTCTATAATACTCCATTGTTTACTTCGACCATTAAACACAAATCCTTTGAATCTTTATCTATGAGGAAATCTTTGATCTAATTCTGCCTTCTATTGGTAGAAATAATAATGGTAAATTTAGTAAATATATTGAAAGTTCTATATTATCAATATAAATGTTCATAAATGAATATAAATGTTCTTTCGCCTTATCTTGAATTCTTAGATAAAAATAACAAATAAATGACAATTAAATTAATGACAATTAACTAGTTTTCGAAAATTCGCTTGAAATCGAGGAGAAATTTCATACAATTATCTCTTCTATATTTAATATGAAAAGTGTTAAATTAGATATTGTAAATTCTGCGTTTAATCCGGTAGATTTGGAAATGTGTTGATATAACTCAAAGTATATAAATAATGTTATTTTTCGAAGAAAAATCGCTTAAAATGAATATTTCAAATATCAAATATCTTATGTATAAAAGATAGAAGGTAAGTGTTTCTAAACACGTATACTAACTAACGAAACAATCTGTGAAACTAAATTTCAAAATTCGTTTTAAAAGTGAAAATTTCCATGTACATGATACATATATAAAATTTCAAAAGTATCATTATTATTAAACTGCGGATGTTTAAAAAATATACACGATACACGTACATAATGCTCCACAATATATAAAATATTCAATCTATAGTATGTATTATAATATACATACTAGAGTAAGAGAAGATCTGTACTTAGCTTTTATTCATCCAATCGTGTTCGTCAAAATACGAATCTGGATAATTATCCGAGTCCAGTTATTATGTTTACTGTTTCCAATTCTAGCCTTATTAATAATTTCCGACTTGTAGGAAAGTGAAAAGTTGCTCATATTGTAATAAAGAGTGGTTGATGCCAGTTGTTGTCATTAAAAATATCATATCCAAGATAACCTTCGGAAATAACCATTCGATCCGAGGGTAGAGAGTTATAAATGCCGTGCGCATCCCTACACCCTTTTCCCCGAGTTTGTCCTTTTCGTCCTCTGCATCGTATCTCACAGAGTCCGGAATAGTTGCCGAGAAAACGACCGTCCTGGCTTGACGTGTGCTAGGTTATGACCTGAATAGCAGATTACCCGTTTACGAGGCTACATTCTACCTTCCTCCGTTTTATTGAATTCAGGGAATACTCTGTGCGCGTCGCGGCTTTCACGCTACAGAACACGAACCTATCTAATGCAAAGTTGCGTGCGATATGTTGGCAGCTTGGATTTAACAGAAACAATATTTATAGTAGATGGAACTAATATAGCGTTGTTGTAAATTATAGCTTCAAGAAGGAACACTCATTGATATAGCCATATCCAGGACTTTATTCGTAGAGACGAACTGCTACTCTTGAATCAAGAGTGATTCGATTACGTTCGTCGCCATTCACCGTGATTTTTTGCACTGATTTGTGATTTTTCGAGATCGCTTCTGATTGGTGGAGAATACAACTTCTTCGCGTGCATCGTATAATCTGTATATTTTATATTAACGGTATCAAATGACTATTACGATTTTAAAATCTAAAGAAAAAATTAATAGCTTACTCTTCAAGATACTGATATAGGATAAAGAAACGAAAATATGAAGAAAACGTAAAGTAATTTTGAATGAACATCATCGGCAGATATTCCTATGCAAGAAATATGAAAGTATCTTGTAAGAAATAATTCAATCAAAGTCAAGAATTACGATCACAGTGAGCAAATTCACTCAAGATAAAAAAATCATGATCGTTGTGATAAATCATTGTTAGTGATTTCGCACATCACCTCTAATCTTTAAAGGCAACTTAAGTCTTGGAGTAAGAAAATTATTTGCAAATTAAGTCAGATTGAACAGTCGCATTCGATTGAATAATCGAAAATTCCGATAATCGAAGTTCTACTGTACTTCTGTTTTCTTACGACAAGGTACGATCGACTTAATTGAAATTGACATAGAATTTGTTCGTTATTGAGGTAAACGATCATATTTATCGATGATAAAATCACGACGCATTTTACACTATCAACTAAACGATACATTAAAAGGTTTTTAGATGTGAGAGATAAAGCGGAAAACAAGAAATATCGAGAAACAGCTTCATCAAGAGCACCAGTTTTTAGTATTTTTGTCCAGTAAAGAAATAAGAATGTATTTAACTGTATTGATCATAATAGGAAATTTATATGCTAATTAAGTGCCAGAAAAATGATGAAAAACAAAAACAGTAATTGCTTCACATTATCTTAATTCCTCTTCGAGATGAATATTGGAGACTATTGAAACAAAGTAAAAAATATTCATTTCTAGTATTGTTTGTCTAGTCTCTGTTTGCTGCACATATGACGCAATATTGAAAATGGGATATTTCATGTTTCCTACTGCAACGTACAATATTTTACGTTATCTAACGCGGATACTTTTATTGCCTAACTATTGGTATTTTGATAATTCTGTACTTTCGATTGTCGTACAATCATTAAGCCTAACTCTTATTTCCTATTTTTCCTTACTCCATTTGAATGTGAATTCCATTTAGAAAACAGTCGCTACCGCAGTTATACCGTAGTCTTGTATTCTTATCCTACATTAACATTAACTTCAACTGCATTATTTATCCTCAACGTCTCTGCACTAGGAGAAAAATGATAAAAGATAAATCATAATCAATTCTATATTTACTACACTGTTCTTAGAATTTTTATTGCTCGTAGAATTTTAAGAGCACTCCTTTGTCGTTTCTATTTTAGAAATCACCAGCCGCAATTACGTTTCCGAACGAAATTATTGGATACTCTGTACCTTCGAATTATCTTTCATCCTCACTATCGGCTGTCGCGTACGTGCAATTTCGAGTCATAAATTTGGGTTCAAGCATGCTGCATAATTTGCGTACAATTAATGGACGAGCGAGTGTAATCAGAGCGCGATAATTACGTGGCGATAATCGAAGATGGTGAGGAAGCGCGTGCAAACTAGAAGGTATTTTGCAATTCTTATTCGCTTGGTTCGCTAGGTTTGTATCTTCGAAGGAAAGTTTTGCTAACGTTATATAAAATCAGTATTTCGTTGAACTTTTGAGATTTCCAACGACGTCGGTACTTTGATAAAGTCAGGCGCAAAGAGCCAAGGACGTGCACAAACGATCTCGGAACGAAAGCAGATATTAAAGTTCCCTCTTTCGAGCGCTCCTGAATCTTCTAAAAGATGCAGCAAATCCAAAGGAGGAAAGAGGGGTCTTGCACGGAGGAAGTACGGGAGTTTCAAAGACAGAAGGGTGGTTTTTCGGATACAAGGCTGGCACCCTTCAAAGGAAGAAGGGAAACTCGACGATTGCTCGGTCCAATTAAAGTGGCGCCTAGCGCTTGGCGATGAGTCGAGTAGTGCGTAGAAATAAAGCCAGCAGTGGGAAAAGAGAGCGGAGAAAGAAAAAGGAAAGGAAGGGGCTCTCCTTCCTTTTTTCCCCTCTCTTTTGCACTCACTTCCTATCCCTTTTCTTTCTCATTCTCTCTGCTTCGCCCATTGGTTGAACAAGCAGCGTTGCCAGGCAACAGGAGCACTGGCGACCCTCGAGGATGTCACGCAGGGTGCACGCAAAGAGAACGAACTTTTGACCTTTTAAGGGTTTCTCCTTGAACCGCAGCTCTACAGCCTCTTCACGACGATGGTCGCATGGACAGTTTCGGGGTTAATGTACCCTATGGAAAGCACAAAATTTTATGGATGCGCATCAAGTAGGAATCTGCGATTTATTCTTATCAAAACAACGTGTAGCATAAAAAGTAAAACAACAGATTACGCTTAATGTGTAAAAATTTATTAATTTATTATAATTTATTAATTTGACATAATTTATTAATTTGTCATAATTTATTAATTTACTATTTATTTAAATACGTTATCGAGATGTCTCCTGAGTGTCGCAACCTTCCGAGTGAGAAAAATTCCGTCCTATCCGTGTCTTCCCCTCGCGCGCTTTCCGCCTGCGGTCGGACCATGCCACAACGCAGTCAAACAGTACAGTTTCATATTCGTACCATAACTATACGCCGTATTAATCTACATACATATGTAAATACAGTGGCTGTGGATATGTAATGATTAAATATTATATTCAATGGTATGAATTGGCAATGTAACTAATTACAATGGTTATATAGAACTATGTGCATGTGCGTGTATGTGCTTGAACACAGAGGATCGGATATTATCCAGGTTGTTCTGAGACCGTCGTCGGTCTGACAAGGCTCGATTTAGATTGACTCGATCTTACTGAATTCGGTCGGCGGTGTTGGATCCTCGTTGTCCACTGGCAAAATGCAGATTTTCGTCATCGACCGTTTGACAACCCCGTTGGCTGTCCTTATTGAGACGACTTTGGTAACGCCATCCTTACCTCGATGTATCTCGATGATACGACCGAATCTTCAACGTAAAGGAGGAAGGTAGTCCTCCATGACCACCATTATAGTGCGGAGGCAATGTTGGAGCTGGTGCGAATAATCGTATTGCCGAATAATCGTCTCCAAAAATGTTGATACATCGCTTGGAACTGAAACCAACTCAGACGATTGACCTTGACGTCGATGACGTCAGAATGAGGTATATCAAACAGTGGAACTCCGGTAAGAAAGTGCCTAGGAGTCGAAGGATTCAAATCCGTGGGATTGGTTGAGACAGGATGCAATGGTCGAGAATTTATACAAGCCTGGATCTGCGTTAAAATTGTGTAATTTGTCAAACATCAAGTCAGTTTCTCCGATTATCCGCAACAAATGACGTTTTTCCGACTTTACCGTACCTTCCCATAACCCAGCGAAATGTGGGGCGTGCGGAGGGATGAAATGTCAACCTAATCCTTCGAGACTGCGAACTCTGAAACGCGCTGCTGATTGACTTCATCTTTCAGAAAGTTCTGAATCCTTGAATCTCATTTCACATTGAATCGAAATTTCCACGGTTGTCAGAATAAATTTCTCTACGCCGACCCTTGCGTGCAATGAACCATCGAAGAGAATTTAAGAATGCGTCTGTGGAGAGTTCGGAGTGAAGGCAAAGGAGGGCCGACGCGGTTCTATAGGTAACGATATTTATTATATGGCTGTAAACATTGACCGACTGCAAAGGATCATCTCGTCATAAAATGCGTTGCAATGACCGATTATACGATTATACACGTCTTAACGCCGTTCCCTGTATGAAGACAGTTGAAGTAGGTCTCTAGTTCTCTAACATTCGACCTGCGTGTTTCGGGTGCCAATGATTTAATTTCCTGGCAGAAATATTATTATCTCTCAGCTCTAACTAACGATACGAGACGCGATTGTGGTTTCTGATGACTGCGCTTATCGTTAGTAGGAGGCAAAGATTGCACCGGATTTCCGCGTAACAATTTTGCAACGAACCTTTAATGTCGTTCAAGAAAGGCCCCAAAATCCTACAGGAGACGTAGTCAGATTTCTGATTGCATGATTCGCGCTGCTAACAGCGACTGGGTATTGGATACATACAAGGGTCTGTATAACTCCGAACCTCGCCTATCAATTCGAAATCGAGAGTTTCAAATTCATGTGTACATTGGTTATGTGATTCTTCTTCCGCAGTTCCCGCGATTAAGGCATAAATTTGATCCTGAACCTCCAGAAATTTGTCAAGCAGCGGCATACTTCCACGAAGCCAGTCATAAATGGTTTCTATAGTTGCGATCTTTCCATCCGTTTCCCAGAAAATTTTGAATCTAGTGAAGGTTGTTTTAATCGTATTGCGTCGCTGTACCAGCATACGGAGAGTTTCCTCGTTTGACGTAGCCATCGTTTAACGCAAAACAAGCAACGAAACTCTATTCACCGGAAGTTGATGGAAGCTCGCAGAGAGGTTTGTTGGTCAACGACTGCAGGTTTTACACCCAGCTGCTGCGATGAGCTTCGTCTTGAGTTTCCAGTACGCTGATGACGGGCTAATATAATATAATAATATATAATATTATAGGCAGGATGTGCTTGCTTCTAATCTTAGACTGTCCTCGACTATTCCCTTCTCTCAGACTCTCGACCTCCCGTATGTGTTGTCTGGCTGGTTTTGCCCCTTCTTAGCAGAGTAGCACTATCATCCAGTCCGAGTATCCGCTTCGAAGGATTGTACGTACGCGTCCGAACAAACGCGGTTGTGAGCCTGTTGACGCAGAAAAGGAGTTCGAGTCATGATACACTTCGGAGAATTTTACTCGGAGAAGTTCTTCGTAGAAGATTAGCATTCTACGATAAACTGATTGAATCTGCCTTGTCGTGTCCGGAGGTCATATCACTACTTAAGAGTGTCCTAAGGTGGGAGAACCCCACTCCATAACTATTGGTTCTCGTAAGATGGAAGACAACAATCATTGACAAATGATTTCTCGTATTTACCCGGTTATCGATCGCTTAAAATGGGGAGGGGGAGGATTAAAATTTACCGAGTGGTTTATGACACTCTTGAGCTTTCAAGAATTTTCAGGCCTACACCCTTTTTAGACTCAACAGTGTCATAAATCCTTACTTTTCCAATTGTCTTGAACAAATATCGTTATCGTTCAAATATTGAGGAAGCTAATCGTATATTCATAAAACTAGAATTTAGCATCAAGAAAGTTTCTTATTCTAAGCTTACTTTAGGTTTTTATTTATTATGCAAGTATGTATTATGGATATTATTTAAATATGTATTATTTGATTATTTATATGTATAATGTATAATACGTATTATATATATTATATATATATTGTATATCATATTGTATATCATTCATATTGTATATCATATTGTATATATTATATATTACATACGTATTATTTGTATTTATATTGATTAACTAACGTTAATCAAAGACATGTTAAACATGTGTGCTATAACGAAGGGTGTAATAGCGGATAAATTAAAATAATAAAATGTAACAACTATCGTGCCAAATAATTTTATAATGTTAATGTTTAATATATAAAATACAGGTACTATAAAGCTAAAAATTTCTGCCTCTTAAAGCTATATCTGAAATTTCAAGAATGTGGTGCGAAATATAATTAGACGATCAAACGAACTTACTTGAAGCGAAGTTCCATCGTAATTATATGAAGAGTCGCTTTTAAAGAGATCTCATCTTCAACCCAAAAACTTCCCCAATAAGAATTCCTTTTCCCTACTTTCGACCTCAGAAGTTGCGATTTTAGGCCTACGCTAAAACAAGCAGAGAACCTCATTTTTTTTCTCGCAAGTTGTGACTTGTGGTATCTATTTAGGAGACAAGAAGGAGACATGTGTAATATCTTTGAACGAAGCTCTTCATATAATTACGATTGAACTTCACCTCAGATAAGTTCGGTTGACCGTTTGATAATTGAACAAACATTGTATAATACATATGTTGTATTACTAATATCACTTTCTAACTAATGCAATATGTAGTATTTTAAATCTCAGCTTTTTCTCGTATTACTCACGCAACGATAATTCTTTAATTTTTTTCTATTCATAGATCTCGTGAAGTATTTAAAGAAATTTCTTACTACATTAACATTTCGACGATTTCCAACTATTTTAGTTCTTTGTATTATACCTGTAAAATTTTCTTTTCTTTTACAATACAGCAGATCATATCATACATTGTACAGGTTCTAACACAGAATAACTTTTTTAAAATTGAACCTAACGATTTGGATTCTTTGTGAGAAGTTAAAAGCATTAGTTTATTAGATGAAACGTAAACAAATTTTTGAAAAAATTGCAATTGATTGGAATCGCGAAGAAAAAAGTAAAGATTGCTTCTCACATTCAAAATAATATTTTGAAGATTTATACTTGTTATGTACATGCTGAACATTTTATCGAAATAGGTATATACACGAACAAGCGAGAAACATCGAAAGAAAATCTTTATATTTTAAGCCAAAAGTCAGAAAAAACTGCGATTTTCATAATTTTTTGCTGTTTCCAACTCATAGCAATGTTAATCAATTTCAATGAAAATTTTAGAATGTACATAACTGGCACAAATCTTCAAAATATGTTGTTCAAATTTTTATTACGGGTCCAGATAAAAGAGCCACTTTTACTTTTTTCTTTGTAATTCCGACCAATTGCAATTTATTCAAAATTACATGCCATTTAGTAAATTAATCCTTCTGTCTTCTAGAAATAATTTAAGTCGTGATTCAAGTTTAAAAAAGTTATTCTGTTTCCAAAGATGTACGAATACATTCGTCCGATACTACATACTCAAAGGATAAAAGTTTTTTACGACATGTTATTCTATTGTATTGTTAGTGTATTGTATTGCTTCGTGTTGTATTAAAACTTATCTGGTCAACTTCCATGTTTACAGGTTATAAAAAAGCTATATATGGAAACTGTTAATAGTATTGTTATAGAGGTCAATCTTTCGTTAAAATCTTCGAAAGTCAGAGTTAATCTTATAAATATTTTTAAACAAATTTAAGCAAATTTTTAGTACGTATTACATATAACTCTACATATGTAACTTCCACGAAAATATCCGGAAAAGACTAGCGGATATAAGCTACAGTAAGATTCTATACGGATTGTCCCAAAAATCATAGTACAATCTGTAAAAGCTTATTTTACTCGATAAAAATATATTGGAAATGTGAAATAAGATTTTTTCATTTTAAGTCTCGTTTATGAGAAAATGAAATTTGAAAATTTGTTGAATACACGTGCGTCAGTTTAATTCCTGATTACACATGTTCAAATATTGGATGAACAACTCCTTACTTATACCGCAACAAACATCATAGACCCATCCTGCAACAAACACTCTAATCACTGTTTCTCTTTCCTGAATCATCCCGAATTTCGAACCTTTTTCCTCGTCATTCCTCCCTGACCGTTGTCCTGGTCATATTACTCATATCCACCACTAGGCTACAAGAACCACTTCTCCATAATAGACTAAAGAGAATTTTATAATTGGCAATAGCGTGCAGTTACCCGTTTGCAATAAAACCTTTAACTTTCAACGCGTGTTGTCAAATTTTCACCATCCGGAATCCAACATAATTATTTTCTTAAAGTTTCATTCAAAATTATATTCTTGAAATTATAAGTAAACGGAAAATTATATTTCTCATTTTTTACTTATTTTCGCGTGTACTATTATTCATTCGTTTCGAGTTGCGAATTAGCTAAATTCACATACATGTACTTAGTAAGTTTTCAATTTCGATTTTATGAAAAACGAAAAATTACATGAATTTTATAACTTTTTATTTAAATTTTTTATATAGAATAATTATCGAGATTCTGTGTGTTCGTTGCACGGAATTAGACATATTTCGACGAACAAACCAATAAGGAAATATTCCGCTTTCTATCTATCTGAAATAACTTGTCTTCTTAAATATTTTTGCATATAGATACTGACTAGTTCATATTGAACATAATTGTTCACTTTATCTTACACGTGATTCCGTGTACATAAGTTGCAGCATCTACTTTAATAAAATCGAACATTTTGTATACTTTAATGACAAATTTCAACAACCGCTAGCTCTGCAGAATTAAAAGAGATAAAATCACTAAAACGAGGAGATTTATCAAAATTACAAATAATTAATAATTAATAATTATTAATTTCTAGCAATTTTTTTCGAGAAAAGCCACCACCGGCCTGCTTAGGCTCTTTTGTAAAAGGCTCGCTTGACTCGCAGGTAAATTATACCCGCATATATATTCTGCATATATTCTTCCACGTTATCTCGAAACTTTATACTTAGCAGGTTTTCATCTTGTAATAACTTGTCAGTCACGAACATGCACTTATACTTAACTACGAGTGAATACACATTTTCGATCCGTCGCGTTGCGTTGTGTCTTTTTCCTTCGCATGTGCGTACCTTTGCGAGTGGAATACGCCCCAGGGATTCCGTGTCATTGTTCCTTTCCTTCTTCCATCTTCCTCGATTCTTTTCTCATTCCCCGAATCTACCTACCCCTTTTTTCCACTGTTACCATTGCTTTTTCCCCTTGCTGCTGTTTTATTTCGCTGTTACTATCTTTCTGTCTTTGTACCTCTCTCTTTTCTCATCGTTCATACTTTGACGATTTGGCGCGGCAGCCGAATAAGATAACATCTAACTCAAAACTCATTTTTCAGCACACATTTTTTATTTATTTATTTAATTTGTACTTTACAATTTGTCCCACTGGATATTTGGTAAATTTTTCTAACTTTATTGCTAAATAACATGTGAATGGCTACCCCAGCGGGATACCATCTTCGAGTTTGTCTATTTTATTTCTTTAGTGAGGTCAGTGAGATGTTTTGTTTTTAGTCTTCTTTTTATGCGTCTTGTGCTCGTTTCAGTAGCCAGCTGGTTTGGCTGTGTTGCCACTCGTTCCTTGTATTTTTTTGCGTACCTGCCGATTTCTTCCTTGACCGTTAGTATTTTTAGGTCTTTGCGCCGATCCTCGTCGATATCCTCGTTTGTAACATACCATGGGTCGTTGACTATTGTTCTGAGTATTTTAGATTGTAGCGACTCTAATTTATTTATGTGGCTCATTGCTGCTGTCCCCCATAGTGATATTCCGCGCGCCCAAGTAGGTTTTATTATCGTTTTGTATATTTTTAATTTATTTTCTATGCTGAGTTTATAATTTCGATTTGTTAACCAGTACATTTGTCTTCTTTTCATTTGTATCTTGTCTATTATTGATTTAGTATGTTGCTTCCATGTAAGTTGTGTGTATAAGTGGAGTCTTAGGTAATATGGTTGCATTTACTGGGGTTTGCTTTTATTTGTTTATCTTGCAGCCATTTTTCTATTTTTGTGATATGCTCTTGTAGTAATGTGACTGCTGTTTCTAGATTAATGTGCCTGACTAGTACAGCCGTGTCGTCCGCGAATGCCAGTATTTTGCTGTTGGTAGTTGTTGGTATGTTGGCCGTGTATAGTGTGTATAATATTGATCTTAAGACGCTTCCTTGCGGTATCCGTGCCTTGATGTCTTTAACTTCAGAATATGTGTCTTTTATTTTTATTACAAAGGTTTTGTTGCTTAGGTATGATTTGAGTAATTGGTGGATTTGTTTCAGGAAATGTTTTTTGATTGTTTGTTAGAGGCTTTCATGGTTTACTTTTTCAAATGCTTTCTCGATGTCCATGAAGAGAGCTGTGCAGTATTGTTTCTTTTCTATTGCTAGTAAAATTTCGTTGACGAGCCTATGCATTTGCTCTATCGTGGAGTGTTTGTTTCTGAATCCAAATTGATAATCTGGTATTAATTTTTCTTTCTCTATTGTTGGTTTTAGGCGGTCGTATATTACTTCCTCTAGTATTTTGGAAAACACAGAAAGTAGTGATATTGGCCAGTAAGATGGTCTGGATCTTTACCTAGTTTAGGTAACATTATGATCTGTTGTGGTTTCCATATATTAGGAAAGTATTGAATTCTTAAAATTCCATTGATTATTATTGTCATTAGTCGTATCGCTTTTGGGGGAAGGTTTTTCAAGATTTTACCATTGATTAGGTCGATTCCTAGTGTTTTATTGTTTTTTTGTTTTCTTAATTATGATTCTAATTTTTTATGCTGTTGTATTAGATATAGTGTAGTGCTTGTCAGTTAAGGTACTAGTACCTTGCACATCTTCGTCTGAATGACATTTGAAGTTACTGTTGTTAATATTGTATGGAGTAAATGTGTTATAAAGGTAATTGGAAAATTTTTCAGCTTCCTCTTCGTTGCTTCTGGCCCATGTGTTGTCTGTTTTTCTGATCGCTGGGGTTAGTTTCATTAGCTTTATTCTTTATTTTGTTCGTAGCTTTCCATAGAGAGTAGTTGGAATTCTCGTGCACAGAGAGTATCTATATGAATTTTGAGAATTCGTTATTATTATGATCTTTTATTTTACTTTTTATTTCCTTCCCAAGTTTGTTTAGATGTTTTTTGTTGTCACGTGTTCTATGTTTTTGCCATTTTGTTTTCGTTTTTCTTTTTCCTCTGATTTTGTCAAGGATGTCTGATGGAATTATTTTTGTTTGCCTGTTATTTGGTTCAGAAATAGTAGTTGCCCATGCTGCTTCTCGTATAATTTCTGTCAATGTTGTTACTGCCTGTTCGATGTGTTCGGGTGTTTTCAATGGAATATTGCAGTTGATTTTGCTCTCAATTAGTTCTTTAAATATTTGCCATTTGGTAATTTTATTGCAAAGCTACTCCAGATTGCTATAAAGTCTTGGTTTGCTTGTGTATTCTATTATTATCGGCGTATGATCGGAGCTAAGCTCAAGACTGTGTGTTATTTTTAATTTATTTTCATTTAATCCTTTTATAACTGCGAAATCAAGCAAGTCAGGAGTTTTGTTTAGATCTGTCGGCCAGTATGTTGGTCTTCCTGTGGATAATAGGTTGAGATTACTAGTTCTAATATATTTTTATAGTGTTTTACATCGAATTAAAGTCACCAGCTGTTATATATTCGTCACCTAAGGATTGAAAGTGCTCTTCTCATTTTTGTAATGTCATTATCAATTTTTTTTTTTCTTTTTTTTTTGTAATGTCAATTCATATATTGCTGACATTTGGAAGTAATTGCTGTTATTTTTTATTGTAACGCTGGTTGCTTGAACGTGTTCCTGCCTAATTTGGCTATGTAAGTGGTGTTTGATATCATTTCTTATTATCACTGCGGCCACGGTATTTATTATCACGGTATTTTTATGTAGTTTTTTGGAGTGACATGTGTTTCTGAAATAAGTAAAATGTCGATATTGTTGTCATACAGAAATGTTTTAGTTTCGAGGGCCCGTTGTTGTAGACCATTGGAGTTCCAAGCTGCTATTTTCAAAGTGTCCATTTCTATTTTTTACTTAACGTGTTTGTAAGTAGTTGTAACATGACTATAATTTGTTGTGTTTGTTGTCTGAGTACTGCGTTTTGCTACTTATCATTTTTGTTAGCATTTCGGTGTTTTTGAATTCTGCTCGAGCAGATCCTTAATTTCTGTAGCGTCGTTATTGTTATTGTTTTGGTTTTGGTTGTTTAAGGGTGGCGTTTGGTTAGTTACTTGAGCATAGCTTCGGCTATCAAAGGAGTTGGTGTTTCTATGGTTACTGTTCGGTATATATTGTACATTTGGTGTTGTCTCTGATTCTGTACTATCTTGTTGTAAGTGATAGTCGTTGTATGTTCTGCTTCGAAGGAACCATTCTTGTCGTCCCGTCATGTGTTCCGATGCTTCCGATGTAACAAATGACATCAAAGATCAATTAAATGACTCGAGCGCGAATCTAGTAACGCACCCGTAATTATACGGCAGAATTAACATTTTTAATTAATAATGAAGTAACGTCACGAGTTCCGTTGGAAAATATTAATCGCGACAATTTAAAAATATCACATGTTACTCTATTTGCTGATTCAACATTTGATCGATCTTCTGATATCAATGGTCTCTTTGGAGCTCATCTGTTTCGGGCCCTTGATCGCATAGATAAAATTAGCCCAGCGCACAAAGAAATTCAATTATATAACACAGAAGTAGGCTGGATCGTCACGATCAAAGCGGTAGGAAATTGTTAAGAACGCAAAACGATCCGCAACGCAATGCTCAAGACACTACCGGACGATGTTAAAATTTTTACGAACATAGAAGAATGCTCCTCAACGAGAATTCTTTCTCTAGAGAAACACGCGTGTGAAACACCCTGTACAACACACACGATACGCGATTCAACTGGCAAACATAGTGTACAATCACGAAACTGTTTGTTAAACAATCGCGTAAATTGGTATTTCATCCCACCTCGCGCACCACACTTAGGCGGACTATGGGCAGCCGCTACTATTGTCACTCAAACACAATGTGATTTTCATGGTAGAAAACACATCATTTGCATACGAAGAATTATCCACTAACGTGATAGCAATTGAAGCGAGTTTGAAGTTCAGGCCATTGATTCCATTATCCTCGGATCCCAGTGACCTCAATCCTTTGAAAACAAGTCATTTCCTGAAACGTGACTTATTAACAATACTATATTCGAAACAGGTCAATTGTTCGCATGGCAAAACATACAACCACCGAGACAGCATTGGTGGAGCAGGTGGCGTAAAGAATATCCAAACTAATGGTCGGGCAAAAATGGCATCAGCATGGCGCAACAAGTTCAAAGGAAAGCAATCATGCTTGCACCATCAGGTCATAGCAAAAGACGACAACACGACAATACCAGTATAATTTGCGTCAAATAAACTATTTTGTTTGGACTTTAAGTACACCATGAAATGGGATGAATAACGATTTTAGGTAAAAGTAAATAATTCATGAGAAATTATTATCCGATAAATATCTGTCTACATAAATTTGAATATCATCGACAATTTCATTTTGAAGGAACAAAATCGCATTCTCGTACATTAAAATCGAAGGTAGAAGGGGTTTGAAATGGAATTGGTTAATCTTGATTTTTTCTAGCATCAGAAAGGTCCTTATAAGTTCACCTGCACAGAAAAAAATTATTTGCTAAACAACTGGCGGTAATTATATGATATGGAAAAGTCAATCCTACTTTAGATTACGTACTCCAATTCAAATACAACTTGTCAAGTTCGTGGAAGACTAAATTTAGCTGAAAATTTTGGAAAACTTCCATCACAAATACTTCCTACAACGGTCTTGCGTCTCCTTTTATGTAAAAGTTCTATTTTTGAAGATAAAAAATATTTTTCGTGCAATTTGTCAATTAAAATGAATATAAAATTAATACGTGCTCTTTCTATTTGTTTCGTAAAATATAAAAAAACTCAACGTAATTTCGATAGCTGCTTCAATTCAATTATTCAAAATGAATAAAAGTATACATCTTTTATTTATATCTTTCCTTGTTTAAAGGAAAAGAATAGTACTATTAGAAGACAATCAGCAAATTAAGAATCAAATTTGAAGGTAATTTAAGTAGCAAAAAGCTTTGTTGAATAACTAATTCAGTAGATATAATTCTATTCCCACTATATTAATAAAAAATGTGTATAAAATTTTACAATGAAAGAAAGCAATTGGGGAAATTATTTCTGTGTAAAAGTAAAATGTCAGGAATGAACAAATACAACAACAGATTGCGCTATAAAATACTATGTAAATAAACTAAATAAATAAAACACTATAATATATATCAACTACGAAGGATTCAAGAATACTGGAAACAAAGTACGCGTTATGATAAAATGCGTAAGAAATAAAATCGAAAAGCAGCAGGTATGTGCTGCCAGATAGCACAAAAATAGTTTATCTACATGTATATTAAATAAGCCGTATCTGCATTGAAACTGTACATATAACAGTTTATATTTCGGACTGTTTGTTAAATACCAAAAGTCATTTTTCTCGAAACCACCTTTTGATCCAGTACGTCTACTTCAATTAACACGGCAGGATAACTAAGTTTCTCGTTAAAATTAATTAAACCGTTGTTTCGAGTCGCGCATTACGAACGATGAACGGTATTCTCGGCAGCATGTTACAATTCGAACTTAAAAATACATAGTCTCTTACCTACGAAAATGTGTCATAAACTTGTCAATGAAGATTCCTATGTGTTTTGTTCTACCAGACAGAAGTAACTGTATAACTTTACCGGTAATAAAATTAAAATTGTTTCTATCAATATTAATTTAAAATAAAACTATATGGGATTACTTATATGAGAAGAAAACTTCAGAGATAGGGTTTCCATTACGACGTAAAACTCGAGAACAACAAGATAGCCTCAAAGACGCGTGGAAAAAATTATTTCAATATTCAAAAAATTAAAGTTATAAAAAGCCTTAGAAACGGCGCGTGACAATTTTATTTTTTAAACAGAGTTTTCGATTTTTCAACAATATATAGTCGTCACAATAATTCCTATATTAATAAATATTCAAAAACTAAAAACATTAATTTTAAAGCCCAAAGCATAAGTCTAACAAAAATATGTCACCAATACAAGAAAATAGTAAATTGCAGTGTTTTATAAAATATTGGAAAGAAATAAAAGTAGGTCAGTGATCATGACTTTACACGGATTTCTAAAGTTAAAACCTTTGTCGGCCAGATATTCATAAAGATACGCTGCTAAAACCATGATTTCCGTGAAAAATGACTTCATTTGCGGTCCAAAATACTTCCAGAAAGACACATACAGACCAAAAATTTTGCAGTTCTAGAAGGCAGCTCAGATACTATACTAAATCCTACGTTAATATTAATCTTTCTTATATAAAAGATAACTTACAAAATTTTAAATAAGTTATAACAAGATTTTTTAACCTAACTAATCTTTTCCAAAAATTATAAAATACAACTTCTGATGTCAATTAAATCGCTAATAATCGTTTATAGCGGTTGATACGATTATAAATAACCAATTAAAAAACGAATTATCATCGTGTCAGCCAGGTTCTTTTTTGTTTGTTATATCAAAACTATTGGAAGTTTTATATACGTTATAGGATAGGTTGTTAAATTACAACGAATATAACATAGCTGCTGACTCAGCACTAAGTTTAATTTCCAGGAACTCCATAAAGATTATATGCTGAAATGCTCGTGCGTTCGTGCGCATCTTTACAGGAAATACTCCCTCGTAAAGAGAAGCTAAAAATGTAGTGGCAGGACAAAAGAGACAGAACAAGATAGAGGAAATGACGATGATAAGGAACAAATAGATACGACTACATACATAGGTACGGAATGTTACTTGAATGGAATTCTGGAAATAAAAGATAATCCTCGGTCGTGAAGTAAAATGAATTTTACGGGGAGTAGGTCATTTCTCCTTTTCATTCAAATATACGAACTCAAAATTCTCTTATCTAACGAATAATTTCGAATTGTATAAAAAAGCACCGTAAGACGTACATTATATAGATATGAAAAGAGAATAGTACAAATGTTATATTTTGTGAAAAAATACGTGTTTAGAATACACATAATTTTTATTCTTGTATGTTTTTCATCGTACTTACTCCTGTTTTTTTAAAAACAAGTATGCCATTTGTTTCGTATCAACAGTTTTCAACTATTAGTATGCCAAAGGCAAATAAGTAATATGTATACGGATAATTCGTGCAGTATATGCATGCTACGAAAATTGTATCATACGAAAATTTGTTTTCAATATTAACGTCTGCTAATAATTCTGCTAAGGATTCGTTCAATTGTTCCATTATTTTATTAGAAACAAAATAGAAACATATGACAGTAACCTAATTAAGCGTATAATCTTAAGTTCCTGCTTACAACTCCTTTTTCCGTGGTGATACTGACATTTTTAAATTTTGCTTTCGGTGGTACCTCCTATACTTTTTAATTTTTGCCGCTTTGCCACGTCCAGAATTCTATGGATTATTTTCGACTTCTCTCTCTCTCTCTCTCTCTCTCTCCCCCTCTCTCTCTTCTGGCTGCTTCCACCAACTAGGTGGAA
Organism: Bombus confusus; assembly: GCA_014737475.1. Classification (NCBI taxonomy): domain Eukaryota; kingdom Metazoa; phylum Arthropoda; class Insecta; order Hymenoptera; family Apidae; genus Bombus; species Bombus confusus. Next base: position 24,817 of record JACXIV010000076.1, on the reverse strand, counting down.
ATTTACTTCATTCACATCTATTCACAAGTCAGGTGAAGCATTCAACATCGCTAATTGTCGCCTGATCTCCTTATTAAATGTCATGTCTAAACTACTCTATAACTTGATTACAGAGAAACTCTCCTCTTTTGCAAAGCATCTCATTATCAACGAGTAGCACGACTCCTATTTTCTGCCGTTCTTTTCTCTAGTTATATTGCTCAGTGGCTTGATTGTTAGGGCTAAGCGAACATCATATTTTGCGGATTTCAGCAAAGCTTTTGACACGACTAATCATAATTAATCTTAAGTAGTGTCCTTTGGCGTGACTAGTTCCATACTCTTCTGGTTGACATGTTATCTAAGAGGTTGTACTCAAACAGTTAGACATGCCAATACATTCTTTAGACAGATAGAAGTTTCCTTCGGAGTACTGCAAGACCCTCACCTTAGTCCTCTTTCATTCAACTTATTTATTAACCACGTTGGATCCGTTATTACACATTGCCGGTTCTTACCCTATGCGTACAGCATGAAAATTTTCCTTAAAATCCATAAGCAATATTCCGAAAACTTGCTATAATTACGATACGATTCTAAGCTTGCTTAGACTTCCTAACCTTGAACAACGTAGGTTTGTGTCCAACTTATCATTTATCTTAAAGATTTCAAATTATCATGTTGTTTTCCCCAACATCTTGAGTCTAGTTCAATTTAACGCTCTGCTCAGGAATCTTAGGTGTTATCTGTCATTCCACCTTTCTCCACGTCGAACTAACGTTGCTGTTAACAACTGCATTAGTGGACAGGAAGATTCGTACCCTCAGTATCTCGACATTTTTGGCTGTTCTTTGCCCTCATTTTTAAGCCGTACAAAGTCTTTGTTACGCGATCTTTTTTTAGGTCTGTGTTTACGTTCTGTGTATTATACAGGGTGGGGCATTTTAAACAGGTCACCTGAATAACTCGCTTGTTTTTGAAGATAGGAGAAAATGCATTAGACCAAACTTATTTGGTATCGGGGGGCTCATAATCTGATATTATCAATTTTTCTGTAGGTGGAGGCGTCAAGGAGATATGAAGGTCAATTCTGTTTTTTTAAATGCAACAGTATATTTTTTACTTACACTCTGATAGAGTGTTTCAAGGCAAATACAATGACCTATTATGAAGGTCATTCAAGGTCACCCAAAGTCAACTGCAATAGAAAATAAATTGTCTCAGAGTACTTCTATCTTCTCTCCTATCTTCAAAAACAAGCGAGTTATTCAGGTGACCTGTTTAAAATGCTCCACCCTGTATTCACTCGTTTCTTACTGTATTAATCTTCTCAAAAGGCGTTAAATACATAAATAAGTAAAAATTCATTGGCAACAAGTTCATGTTTTCGCAATTTGCCGTGAAATAATTTATTATATTCTTCATAATGTCGTCAAAACATAATACTAACGTATAATAAGACCGGTTATGTTACGAGCGTTGTAAGTGTCCACGTATATGAAAAATTTTTAAACTTAATTTTCTCGCAAACTTTATATTTTCGTATAATTTCGATGTATTTTTCATAAGGAATTCACTCATGGTCGCTTGCAAATTGCAGTTCACATTTTAACATTTATACATTTTCTTGAATCTCATAAGTACCATAACACTACAGTTAATGGATGAAAATTTTGAATGTCGCGCGTTATTCTCAATGGTGCCATTGTACATTTGATAAAAAAGTAATGCCCACCTTGTACTCGCGGTTTTAAAGTGCACTGGGAGTAATGTCTTTGATATTCTGGAAAATCTCCCAAAAGAAAAATTCCAAGTGATCGCAATTCCCTTTCCGATTTTCGACTTACGAACTCTCGTTTCCGTTTTCCCGTTTTCTGCGGTGATCGCAACACGGCTTTCCCGATGAAGCCCAGTCCTTTCCTATGAAACGCCCTTTAACTTCTACCGCTTCGAGCGTAAAACTCGAATATCGTTACGATACATTCTAATACCAGCAGCTCACAGTTCTACTTGGAGGAAACTTTATGCACGCTCACAGACACGTCGACACATACGCGCATCGAGAGAAGAACTCAGCTAGCTGCAGCCCCGGCGCGATTGTATTCGTATTGGATGGCGTTCTACCAACTGCCAAGCTTTTACGACTTACGTGCTACGTTGCTCGCTTTACGTTTATGTTCTATACGTAACGTTATGTCCTCGTAACTTCGTCCAAGCGTGTCGATTGCACCGTCGAAACTTCCAGCTTCGAGGCATCGACGATATCCACAGGGAGCGGGAGAGCGGCTTACACAATAGACAAAAGCAAGGGACAATGGCCGGAAAGAAATAAAAATTAAGGGAAGACCGGTAAAGACATCGATGAAAATACACTGACTGCAATGTAGATTCAGATACTTGTAATATGAAAGCCACAAATGCAAAATATGATCCGCCACATGTTCCATTTCTGATGAGAGAGCAATTTTTAAATTTCATATGCACCTGCGTCTCTTATTATGCGGCACATTTTTTATACGATACATTTTTCACGGTTTTCTTTACGCAGTTTATTCGCTTCTACACGGTTTTTTTACCATGTGTTATTACCTTTTACATGGTTTATTTAACACGTTTTGGTTACAGATACGCGACTTTTTTAACACGTTCATATTTGCACGATTTTCTTAATACGTTTTACTTATTTTTCTCTTCAAATCCAGGAAATCGACAAACGGTTTCGTCAAGATACAAATCATATTTTGTCATCGCTGTGATATAGACAAGCAGGTATTTTAGAATCAGAGTAGGAATGTATGTTCAATAAGCATCAGTTTGAACGTTCGGAACTTGAACAAGTAAAGCGAATTTGATTTGATTCGAAGACAATTCAGATTATATTTTTTTAAATTTCTTAAATCTGTATAAGATACAAAACGGTCAGGCGAAGGACATTTCGAGCAACGAAAGTGTGTTATTTCCAGTAATGAGAAAACGTATTCGTTGCGACATAATAGGGAGTGAGACGATGAATAAAATTTCGACTTTTAAAAAAATTTTCTTTCTGATTTATCCAAACACACTACCATTTCTCTCGTGTATTTATTGGATAAAATGTTGTTATCGAGTGCATTTCTGCATTGCTCCTCTTACTGTTTGCTTTAGTTTAACACTAGTTTTATACTTTGTTGTAAATCAATTGTTTCACGACCTTTTTTACACGACTTTTCTTACACGATGCGCATCCATCCTGTGAAAAGAGTCCCTGGTTTTTGTGTTAATAATGTTAATAATAATTGCATCAAATGTAATTAATAATAATAATAATTGTAAACTAAACTAATATAACAACTGAACTAATGATAATTAATATAGCTTTAGGCTATTTTCTTGCTCAACTATTACATATTAAAATATTCCGCCAAGCGACATAAAAGAAATACAATAAAAATGGAATACAAAAAATATAATTTTCATATATTTCTGGTATGGTTTTTATGTGTAATAGAATTTTGAGCTGAGAAATATGATGTGTGAAAATAAGATTTTAAAAACAATTCAAATAATATTTCTGATAAAGTTTCAATAATAGTTAATAAAGTTCCAATAATTATTGTAGTTGTAAGTTCCAGTAATTTAACATGTAACCCGATTATCTTTCAATTAACACGCTGAAAATAAACGTTGTGAATTGCATTAAGTTGGTTTCCAGAACAATGTGATTAATGACTATGTCTCGCGAAAAATGAGCTCAGAATTTATTAAAATTGCAAAATGAAACTTAGAACTTAAAAGAAAGAATTGTCCGTGTAAACTGATGAATTATCAAAAATATTGCAATGATACAAAAAATAATTTATTCATCTAATTCATCTAAATATTCATCGAAATTTGATCACTCTGATAAAAGAAAATCTAAAAATCTAGAAATCAATAAATGGATCTCTGCAAAAAATAAATTTCTTTGAACCCTGCTCAATACTAATAATATAAAAGTTATATTATAGGAACTTTATAGAAATTTATATAATAGATAGAAGAAGGGATTTAGGTATAAAAAAGATTCAATTGACATTTCTAGAATATAAAAAAGATTTATGTGTATGCATCTAAAGAAAACTCAATGAAAGGATACTTGCCATAGTTTCATAATACACTACTATATAAGCTTCTTATATAATTGACAATATCTAAGAGCAAACTTTGAATGTTTTAAGCATGTATATACGAAGATATAAAAACCGATCAAGGATCAAAAAAAAATATGACGAGGTAGAATGGGATGATAAAATCGAGTAATAAAAAAGGAATTGGCACTTGACCAAAAGCAATAAAATGCACATTGATGATAAAGAAAGTAAAAACAGCCCAAGAAACTATTTGAAATTGTTAGAAAATTTAAAGTATAAAGAAATATAGGAAACAAGCTTTTAAAAAGGAGAGCCATTTATGATTGGACAAAATCATATTGTCGATGTTACAACATGCGACTACCCATTTTTGGAATAGTATTTAGTACACACCTATGTACACACGCAATCAGTTCCTCTCTGTACAAAGTCTGATAAATACATTGGATACCGCCAATATCATCGGCATATAAAGTTTGACATTTAATATCGAAGAATATCGAAATTACTATAGTATATTATACTATACTATACTATACTGTACTGTACCATACTATACTATACTATTATAAATTAAATAAAAATCAATAAATTGTCGGAATATCATCGAGTATTAGAAAAGTAACCATATCTAGTCTCGTTTGACACGTATTATCGTGCCGATGTATTTATGTTATCGCTGCGTAGTATTTCTCGCATACGTTACGTTGTTCGATTGATTTTTGTATTTAGTTTTCAGAACAAGTGTTATTTTTCTTTTTAACTCTCTTTTTATCGTCATTTTTATACTATGATCTTAATTTCTCTTTTCTTGTGAAAATAGACAGTATAAGTGAAAATTTTAGATTACTCTGATACTACCAAGATTACTCCGATAACAGTAATCTTTCTTCTATCTTAAATGATGCAGTAATTACTGCTGCGATTGGTACCCTAAAAAATTGTGACCCTGGCCAAAATAATCAGGCGAAATCCATATGTCAATGGCTTCCCAGCACCTCTAAACGAAATAATATAAAACCAAAAAGAAAAACTAAAACCACACCAATTCTAGTTAAGAAAGGAATAGAAATGAAATCTGAACGAGCTGAATCCTTTCAACGTAAGTTTTCAACGCAAGGATCTTATTGACTACATAGTCGCTATGGAACGGGTGAACGTCAACCTAAAAAGAAAGACTCGACGCTCTTGACAGTCAAATAAAATCTATCAATAAACTTTAACATTCAAAAGATTCTACCACGAGAAATCAATCCAGCCTACAACAAAACAGATACAGTTAAGACTGGTCTTATAGTATAGACGAAAATCAAATGGAAATAAGCACTCTAGACGACAATAATCCATTCACCTTAAACCCGAAATTAAAAGAAAATTCTCATTTTTGCACTACATTTAATTTCAACTCAAACATCGTTTGCAACACCACGTCACAAAAGACACATATCTAAACTAACGTTGAGTCGGATCTAGTTAAATCCAGTTTCAAGAGGACAACAAACAACTATCATCCGTCTCCGATAAACCCGAAACGCTCCTCTACTAACGATACAAAACCGATTTCGAAGCCTTTCGTAAGGATTAAAGTGTCAACAATCAAACAGCCTCGATGCCCCCAAACAAAACCTTGATTCCCTGACGCACCGGCGACAAGAGATCTAAATAATAAAATTCTGTCTATCAAAGTTTTCAGAGACATCGATAATCTAGTATTTAAAATATTCTCGCATGCCAAGTGATCACAAAAAATGTCTACAACGCCTACACTAAAGATTTGAATGATTTTTACATTATTAAAAAAACGTTAACAAATAATATGGAATTTCATACATATACTCTCAAAGAAGAAAAGAAAACTGTAATTCTTCTAAAAAATCTTATCGATGGTTTTGAATCTGAAGAAGTTTTACCCGAACTCAAGAAGGTTTCTATGAACGAAGTCCAATTCATTTCTGTTCATACACATTGAACTATAAATTTTTTAATATATTAATCAATCTGTCATCACGTTCTCTATAAAAGGTCATTAACCTATGTATTTTTGTCGAGAATCTATTAGTAACGAACACATAAATTTTTTGGTAAGGTTGAAAAACGTATATAAAGCCGTTAAATCCCGTTAAAAGGTTTCTGTTGAATATCAACAGTCAAACATACGGATGATATTTTATAGTAGACAATTTTTTCATCGTTATAATATTAATTATATATTTTTATATCATATTCGATTCTAGCAGTGCACGTATGTATTTATTATTTAAAAGTCAGAATTTGAAAAGTTTAAAGTTTTCTTCTCTGTACTTGAAAAGGTCCATTATGTCGGCTTGGCGAAGGTCACATTTCTACAAAAACAGATTTCAACAATCTGTCTGTTCCATCTCGAACATATCCTCAACTCATCGACACTGAGATATACCTGAGTACCCGGTACATTCCTAATAAACGACATTGCTTGCAAACAATCTAGGTACGACTTTGGCGACTGTCGATAAGCAACGTATACAGACAATATCCGTCAATATACACGAGGTTTTAGTGAACTGTTTTCAAACTCTAGTGTGGATAGAACGCAACTTCTATTAATGAACAATTTGAACAAGACGAACTTGTTTATTGTTATTCACAAACAATTCGCAAACAATTCTGACCAGTGTGACTGTAGCATAATACTATGTCGAAAGCCGTTTGTAATAGAAAGCTTAAATTTGTCATAATTTTACTTCTTAAAACTACTAATAAGCATAATGAATTTTTAAGAAATCAGTGACTATATATACAGGGTGTCACAAAATTTGTAAATATTTGTAGAGTCGGTTTATCAGGTTTTTACTCAGGTTTATCTTTCGAGTTATAAATTTCGATTACATGTTACGCTAAAAACCTACTAGCATCAGGTTACAATTTCTTTTCTATCTCACTCACACTTCATGTTTCTTACTTTAAGACTCACCAGCTGACAAACAAATGACATAAGACACGGGAGATTTCGATTGTTATATTGCGGCTCTTACTTCTGGATTCCTGATAAGTTCACCGCCTATTCCTTTCCTTCCCTCAAAGACGTTCTCTAGGGAACCTACTCTATCTCTTTGAAACGCGTACCTGAATTACGAAAGTATACGAATCTTTGACTGTGGCAAATATCTGGGGAAATCGACAACGATAAGAGGACGAAGTAGTGATGACTACATGTGAAAGAACAGAATATACACAAATTTTATTCAAATTATACCCGGTATTTGAGGACGAGTTATAACGAAAACTATGATACGCCCGCGTATTTCATTCACGATAGCAATGTTTGTAAAAGCAAAAACTTTTATTTCAATACAAAAGATCGAGTGATCAAAATACTTCTTTGTCATAAAACCTTAAATAGAATCTGAAAAATACGATAAATTAATACAATTAATAGATAAAGAACATATTTAGTTACTGACGGGGCATTAAAGTTATCAAAAAGAAATATTGTAACAAAAGTTGTTTGGTTCGAAGGGAACATCATATAGTGTAAGTGACTTTTCTGCAGATCCAGTAGTGGGAGAGATTTAAAAGCCAACTTCATTTTTTTAAATCGAATCATATATTTCTTAATACAATAACCTATGCATCTTGGCATATGCATCTATGGCTATTAAAAAGCTATTAATCTATTTATGTAGGAAAGCTATTAGTTTATGTAGATATTAAAACTTTAATTTGTGAAATTTAATGTATTAACGTATTAAAATTGTTAATGTATTAAAGAATATATGGTTCCATCTAAAAAGATGAAGTTGACCTTAAAATCTGCCTGACTACTAGTTGCAAAAAAAATAATTTGCACCATATGATGTCCTCTTTCGAATCAAACAACTTTTATTAAGAAATATTTTTGATAACTTCAATTGTTGATATCCTAGCGTTCCTAATTAAACACTTTGTTTATTTATCATTTTATTTTTTAAAGGTCAGGTAATTATGCTAAAAATTGTCTCGAAAACTGTAAGGTGATTACTCTAAAATTATTCCACAAGGTGTCAGATAATTATTCTAGTAAGTAGATACATACACTATCTTTAATTCACATTATTTTTAACCACTAAAAACAAAAATTTACATATCTAAAGTATTTGAAAAAAGAAAGTTTAACTGCACACCCATTGCTTCTTTAGAAAATATTTAACGCAGTAAAGCGCATAAAGCAACGATTGGGGAAAGCATGTAGATTCCGCGGAAATTAATTATTAATATAACGACTTCGTTCCTTTCCGAAAGATATAAAAATATATTGTGTAGCGAAACTGTTATTACTATCGCTATTAAAGCTGTCAGACGTTATTCAATAAATTAATACTATAATTATAAAATATCTGATAAACCGATATTTGACATAATAATAGTTACAGCGTAACAATTAAGGATCGCTAAACATACATGGATTATACTTTATAATTTCTTATACACCGTTTTAATTCTGCCAATTAATCGACTTATTTTTGACGAGAGGACACGATTGCGCAACACAAATCAACAAAGAGAGTTATTTAGTGGAAACCTCCGTCAATGTTGTTATCCTGTGAAATGGGCGCGCAATTCGACGTCACCTTGCTCGACGGGAGTATCCCACCTCCACAGAGGATCCCGAGGGAATCAGAAGGACTCCGATCGTTAAAGAGGCACTGCGAATTCTCTCCTGACCGCCTGATACGGTAGTCCCGGATTTTCGGGCAAATCGGAAGTTTTTCTAGCTTCCAGTTAAACGGAACAGACGTATTTTCCGATATCTTCGAATAGCAGCGTCGACAGCCGATTCGGATTTAAGATTCTGTAAGATGCAAGAATTTCCTAGAGAAGAATGATATCTTATCGATGGAAAACCGTTTCGTACTCAGGAACGATATGAAGGGGCGGTCGAACGATTGAGCGAGCGAGTCCGTCGATCTGCAACGTCGATTTCTCTTTATTTTTCTACCGAATTGTCCTTCGATATTCTTGTCTTTCACAGTATCAATTATGCTGGCCCGTTGGATCAAAAGCATTTTCATTGGTCTCCGTATACGTCGTTATAAACAGGAAGACATGCAACGAGTGGAGCACCCTGTAGCCTACATCGATAGTGCACTAACACAGAAACATTCATCGATGCCGCGCCACCGCCACACAGTTTTGCTGCGCAGTGGTACTAACATCCTTTTCCTAATAACGATACGAATTCGCTTTGAACAAAACTTCCCTCATTAACGCGTTTATTGCTGATTGCATTTTCATTACGTACGTTCTGTGCTGATAAAAAAATCTTTGTTTTAAATTTATTTCTGTATTTTAAAATTTTACAATTTTAACAGAAATTATATTAGGAAATTTTTTTACAAAATTTCGTCTTTTAATGAAATACGAAATAGTTAATCGAATCAGAATCGAAATCACACATGTACAAAACTAGGTGTTGATTCAACAAGTTTGCAATAAATGGATTAAGCAGGGAAAAATTTATTACATGGTCCTTACAATCTTTACGTCACTGCAAAACGATTGTGATTTGTATGTAATTCATAAATTACAAAGAAGTTGAGCTCTGCAAACAATAAGATAAAAAGTAAATTTATAGCATGTACTTACATTGCAAATATTTATTTCCGTAAATAGAAAATGACATTGAAAAAGACATCCAGATGATGGTATTCAAGAAAGATATTAATCTATGGATAAGGAGTATTGATATCCATAAATCGTTTTCAAATAATTGGAAGTAATTAGAAGCATTTAAAGTTGCTATAATCCTCAAATTTTTATACAGGGTGGTTGGTAACTGGTGGTACGAGCGAAAAAGGGGTGATTCTACGCGAAAAAAGAAGTAGAAAATATAGAATAAAAAAAATAAGAATAAAAATAAATAGAATAAAAAGAATATAGAATAAAAAAGTCGGATAGTAAGTTAATAGGTAGGAAAACACTTCGGTCACATTGGAAGTGTTTATCAACATAACGTCAATCGAGACAATGATCTACAGTGAGATCCGTTATAACGAGACATGATCAAATGCACGCGTACTTTGAGAAAATTCAAAGTCGATTTTCTCGAAAACAAAGCCTCAAACGAAAAATTTTTATTCTATATTTTCGACTTCTTTTTTCGCGTAGAATCACCCCCTTTCCGCTTACCAACCAATTACCACCAATTACCAACCACCCTGTATATTAATCTTGTTCTCATTGTAGCAAACAAAATAGATTTTAAATATTTTAAGATGTTTAATGCAAAATTGAAACGAGAAATCCTACACTCATATTTTGTTTAAACTCAAGATACTTTTTTGTGTTGAAAAAAAAAATAGAAATCGGATCGAAAATAATTAAGAGAATGTAGCAGAATTAATGTTGTAACTAGACATTATACAATCACAATTCATATGTGACAAATTCTTTTTAGTTCCTCGGCTTTCGTGTAAAAGGACAAGGACATAGAAAGAGAATAGGAATTTAAACTAATTGTGAATCGACAAGATAATTACAATACCAAATGCAAGTACCATTATTTTTGACATAGTGTTGAATATAAAAGTTCCTGTTTTGTGGTTAGTTCCCAATTGTATTTGTACTTACGTGGAAAAATCACATCAAGATGAAAAGGAAACAATTAGATATTTTTTTTTTTTTTTATTTTATTGAGGAATATTTACAATCAATTCAGTAGGAATTTTCAGTAAATTCTGCTATCGTGTTACAATGTCATGAGTATAAAGAGTTTATTGGATGTTTGATTCAATTGAATCTAGTGCTTAAATCTAGGGGGTAGTGTTTTTTTTAGCCTGCGGATCTGGTCCGTCGTGTCAAGTAATTGAGTGACTAGAGGGTTTTGGTGGTTGTTAACTCTTGTGCTGTGTCTATTACTGAAATTGCATATTTCTTCTTTGACTGTGGGTATCTTGAGGTCGCGATGTATTGTTTCGTTGGTAACGTACCAGGGTGCGTCTAATAATGTTCTTAATGTTTTGGATTGTAGTCGTTGGAGTATCTCTATGTTGGAGTTGCTTGCTGTTCCCCATAGCTGGATTCCATAGGTCCAGACAAGTTTTGACTACATGCTTAAGTTGGAACGTCGGCCAATGAGCCAATAGAATTTTTTTATTTTTGATTTGATTTGATTTGTTTTGATTTATCTGTGATGTGTTGTTTCCATGTCATTCTTCTGTCCAGAATCATGTCCAGATATCTGACTAACTCTTTGTTTGGAATTGGAATTTTGTTTGTCGTCACCTGTGAGCAGGTTTGTTTTCGTAGCGTGAAGATTATGTGACTGGATTTGTTTTCGTTTACTTTGAAACGCCATTTGTGGAACCACTCTTCCATATAGTCGAGACCTCGCTGAAGAGTAGAGGAGGCAATTATCGGGTCTGAGTGAGAAGCTAATAAAGCTGTATCATCAGCAAACGTCGCTGTGGTTATCTCTGTTATAGTTGGTAAATCTGCAGTGTAGATGGTGAACAGCAGAGGTCCGAGGACACTGCCTTGGGGTATTTGAAAAAAGATTGCAGAGATTGCCTTTAATGTCAAATCAGTGGCATGACTTTTTAATATGTCCTTCAATGAAAAGATAGAGATTCATGACAAGAAGAAATGATTTCAATATATTTTTGTATGAATTTTCAATTAGATATAGAACAAGTTGAAAGACACTAATCATAATATTAATTTCTGGACCAAACTAAGAGAAAATCTCATTACGTAGAAAATATCCCACGGGAAAAGTTCTTCCTGCGAACATGACCTCCTAATCGTGAGGAAAATTCACCGCTCCGGTAGCAGGAATTTTCTTGTTTGCAAGTAACTTTGTTCTCTACATCGCTAGGTTACTTTAGGTTAGGGAAAGCAGACATAGAACTCTGTTCTCTACTTTCCGAGAAATTAACTTTTCGATCGAAAGATGTTACTTTCCTGCGAGGAAAACCTACACTCATCTAAATACATACCTTCGGTATTACCTGTAACGAAACCTACTAACTTACCTGTTATCCTGACACTGACGTGTTTAGGTTTTTCGACAAAAATCGCATTTTGGAAAAAAAATTATCACGAGCTTACTACAAAACAAATCATCTACTACCTCATTGTCGAGCTCATCAACACAAAGCCTGTTATCTCGACTTAGAGAGCAACATATTTTTTGATAATAAATAAAATTATGTGTGTATAAAAAATATGTGAACTCTAGAAAATGAATCGTGATCATTGATTTTTATTAAAATTAGTCTACAACTATTTTGGGAAAGGATTAATTTTGCCTAATTTGATTTCTTGATACGTTGTCGGAGCCACGATTCTGAATAACCTTTTCCGTACATATAATCCACGCGCGGCCCTAATTTCCAAGAAATTCGTAAAAATACTTTTGATACCACCACAGTGAATTCTACCTATAATTGTGTATCCATTACAGCGTACGCGTTAGAATCATATACGGGCATGATTGTATTATATCCTCGTGCTGCAATGTGTTTATCTGAACCATTTAATGTGAAAGTGGTGAAAGTCAATTTTTTGCCTATTTGGTTTAATCACATCTTAAAAGTGTAACCTTCATTCTATTTTGTGCAGAAGCGTTGTAAGTATATCTTTATTAGTTTCCTGATGGATAGCGGAATAAGTGGGAGTCGCTCATTCGATCCCTTATAGAATTTTTACTTTATCCCGCATTACCAAGTAATCAACTTTTTTGACTTACACTACTTTTGCATTAAACTAATATATCTAACGTTTCAATCTGGAAACACAAGGAGATGAAAGAGAAATGCAGCTGCTTTGTAAGTGAAACGATGTTTGCTTATGCGACACTGATTGTCGATTTTTCGGTTACTACGTTAAGCTGCCGTCGATTGTTCAACAATCGTTAATGGACACTCTGTATATATTATAAACAAAAAGTAAGAGTTAAGTTTTGCACCGGCTGCTCCGTGTTCATAAGGCGGCTAGCAACTAATACTACGCGCATGTTGCCAAGTACACACACGATAGTGGTATCAACAATTTTTTGCTAGTATCTCGGAAACTAGGACTGTCCGTAGATTATATGTAAGGAAAAAGTTGTCAGGACTCATCCGACAACATATTAAAAAATCAGCGAAATCATTATATGTTGGTATATCACATATTACCATTAATTTTATTATACGTTATAGTTTATACCTTTAATATGTGTTACAATTTATAATTGTTATATATTCTCTTGTGCTTCAGCTTCATCAGCTTGATATTCGTCTAAAATAAACGTTTAATGACATAATTTCTGATAAAAAAGTTGCATAAGAAAGAGGTGCTCTTTTAATCGGTATTCATAATTCATAATAATAAATTTATTTAATAAAAAATAGTATAATATATTTAAAAATAGCTTGTATAATCGTAAATATTAATGTAAAAAATTACTATAATGCCTAGGTATAACATATCTGTAGTAAATAATACTTTTTCTCGAAAACAAACAAATGTGAAATAACATTTACTTGATACTAAAATTTATACTGAATAAAATGACAAATGATTGAAGTATGCAATGTACATCATCAATAATTTTAAAAATAAAATATTTTAACTACCTTAACAAATACGTATTGAATTATGTATCATTATCATTCGCAAAAAATAATTTATTTTTCTTAGGTTAGTATTTACTGCCTATGTACATACATATGTACATAGAAGGATTTTAAAACGTCAAAGTCAAAGAAAAGAAAGTTAATAAAGACATCAATAAATATTAGAGACTTACCAGGATATATCTCAATGTTCTTATTGATATCTCATATATTAATAAAAAATGTTTTAAAAATGTTTATTTTTATAATATTTACTAGTACGTTATTGTTTCGTTATTTCACAATATTTTCATATTCCTTATTACAATTAATGTATCGTGTATGTATAATTTATTGCATTGTTTAGATAAAATACTAAGAAATTATTAATAATAGTGCAATTCAGAAATGTAAAAAGTATATTATTGTAGTATATATTGATAGATGAAAGTGGGGGAAAGAAGAAGCCAATGGGTTTCCTAGAAGTACAAATATAATGAAACTACCATAGCTTGATTTAATAAAAATAATTAAATAACAAAATAAGATGATCAATATCAACTCGTGTGTAAACCTGTATTTTTGTGGTGGAGACTATACGTAACATTGGTGTAGGGTGTAGGTTATAACACAACTATGCACGTTACAACGTACGCTTCTAATCGTCCTGAAATCCTGATAACATTGCTACAGAATTTTGAACTGTATTTTCTAGCTTTATCGATTTTTCCAGAAACTGCACTTTTCCTTTCACTACAAATCAAGTACACTACAAACTCCAACATAACAGATTATCTTAATTTCTGTCACCTGATGTAACCTCACCGGGGATGTAACGTAAGTACTTATCAACAATTCGTATTATGATAAATACCAACTGTGTGTCGTTTGTCTCTGCCTTACTATACCGCAGCTCCTTGCAAATTATGTGCGAGCGTAACGTAGTGAGGAGGTGCGAGGCAAGCAACCTCGCTGACACACATACTTTTTCGCGAAGGAAGGATATATGTATATTAATTGGAAAAAACTAGTGAAATTATTTGCTGTGTTCATTAGTAAAAATAACTAAATATTTTTACAATAAAAATGGACACTGTATGGTGAGTATACAGGGTGTAAAGTGGGAACTGCTTACAGGATAGATTCTAGACTCCAAGGCAATAATAAGAGTTCATGATATACTGGTATGAATGAAACAGATGATGAAGTTTTCTCTGTATCTCGTTCACACTTCGGGTTTCTCACTCTCAAGATCCAAGAAACAGCTAAGGATATAGAATAGTGCTGTTGTACTGGTTTGTCCTTGAATGAGAAACTTGAAGTGTGAATGAGATAGAGAAAAAAGTTTGTCACTTCATTCATTCATACCAATATATCTTTAGCTAAAAATACTATTGCTTAAAACTTGAATAAAACTCAAACGATATTGTTGTGCATAAACTTTTTTGATTGCTTGAAAGTGTAAAATCAAGAGGTATCTTAATTTAGAAATTTAATATTGTAATTTAGAATCGCGTGTCATCTGTGAGCTATACCTAAAAAGCATAATTATGTGATAAGTCAGAACATCATAGATAAAGATACAAAGATAGAATGAGAACGCTGCATAGAGACCCTTTGGTAATAATATGGTAATGGTATGGTAAATATGTAGGTACAACGCTGTTTAACAAACGGCATCAATCAGCAAGTGTGCATGCTGGATTAAACAAAAACAGAAGGGGCTTCTGTGCAGCGTACTCTTCCTATTTCCACATCGTATCCATTTAGACAGTAACATCCAACTCGCACATTCTATCTTTTGCCACGTACCGGAGCGCGTAGAATTATCTGTCTACGTTTAGTCGAGCACGCGGTAAGACACTTGTAAGAGGATCTTACAGCTTAAGCATGCCGGTAATTGCCCAGAAATAGGTGCGAAGCACGACTTGGCGTCACGTAAGATTTATATCGGATGATTATATCGGGCCGGAAGATTCAACTATTCGTCGATTGAATAGTCTTCACGGAAAAACAGAGGACGATATCGCGTGGTTTTCTGATGCAATGATCGTCTGGAGAGATTCCATCTTTTCCATGACCGACTTGACGATATGAGTGTCCCCGATTATTCTGGGCAACTCTACGATTCCCAGAAGGTAGCGGCCTGGGACAGCGGGTTCGTATAACTCGCGAAAAAGTTTTCGCGACTGATTTTTACGGCCGGAAAAAAAGAGAACTAGTACAAGCCCAGGTTCGTAGTTAACGAATGGCTTTCAACAGCATGCAAATGTCCTTACTACTGTATCGTCCACAAGTTGCAAGCGGTGATGTTCTTTGTAACTCAAATTCACGAGCATCGAGTCTACAAATCACCGAATCTACTTATGCAACGTCGAAAGTAAATGCAATTAAGAAGTGAATAGCATATTTAACTATCGATAAAAACTTATATTCAAAACCTTATATTCCATAATAAAAGATATGACGTTGATATAACTATTACAAATCTTATACGCTACTAGATATATCAGTATAATACAATGATAAAGCTAAGAATTAGTAACGTAATGGAAATAGTAACACACGAGAGATGTTGCAAGAACAGAATAAGTAATATCCTATCCTTTGCTGTAGAGGAGGTGCAATTTCCTCCTTGATGGCTGCTGATATCAGAGATAACAATAGACCTCGCGTTCGCATACGATGTCAAATCTAGGACTTAGGCGTCAAATACGGAAAAGCGGTAGATACAAGCGTCCTTAGTAATTATATCGGTCAAACAGCAAGACGTCGATAGGCAAACGTCAGGTTTTATATACACAGAGCAATCTGGTTATCGCTAAAGAACCTTAATTTGACGTGATAAGGAGAAATTCGATGTTCTCTATATGATAAAGAGAAGCAGCCCTCGCGTTTTCGCTTAACAACTTCATAACGTGAGCGTTCCTGAATCGCATCGAAGCAACCAAGCGCGCCCGATTTTGTGCATTCCCACGCGTAACTAAATTTTTTTGTTTTTTGATAACGTATCTTGGATTATGCTCACCTGAAATACAATTACAATGTAATACTTTTTTAAATTTACTTTTGTGCTTTCTTCAAATTGAAAATCTCATTCAACAACCAGAGTTATTAGCGAATTACAGTGTAATTATTCGCATTCTTACAAACATCGTGAGCTTTTTTCTATTTCGTTCGATAATTTTCAGTTTTAACGTATATTTTTGGACTTCACGATTCGGCTTACAGCGTAGCGTGAAGCCGAAGAAACCGTTGCGCTTCCAAATTTTGTAAGTGCCAATGGTTACGGCGGCGGTTGTTTGTTAGCATAAGCATTCGAACGTTGCGCTATTTGTTGTACTGTAAAGTTTGTCAGACGTGCTTTTGCTGGTGGTCATTGTAAAATAAAACGAAGCTGCCTGGCGAAATTGAAGAAATTTTGCGCCTCATTGCATTCTTACCGCTATTCTCGTTCCCGGTTAATATCCAGCATCATCTCCAAAATCTCGCTATCGAAAGTATTAAACATTTTCTTGTAATTTAAAATTTGTTAACGACAACTTTTTACAAATTGACCGCTATTACCTGATTTCGGATCGCTCTGCTGTGAATGCATCGAATGTAAGAATAGGAAACAAGAAAATCAGTTAAGATAGGGCAAAATACCTCGCAGAATTGATATTTAGCAAAACAGTTTAAAAACTGCAGTGCCTGGGTCTCGAGCATTCAAGCAGGATGCGGCTGATCACCGTTTGTCATTAGCAAGCAACTAGTTTATGTTATGGCGAAGTTGGTGCACTTAGCGTTAGTACTCAATG
Source organism: Bombus confusus (assembly GCA_014737475.1). Taxonomy (NCBI): domain Eukaryota; kingdom Metazoa; phylum Arthropoda; class Insecta; order Hymenoptera; family Apidae; genus Bombus; species Bombus confusus. The sequence continues at coordinate 7,375 of JACXIV010000076.1, read as the reverse complement.
TAACTGGAGAGATCGTGGCGGACTGCCGCTCACATTTAGGATGACGCAGCTGCTGACCGGACATGGAGTGTTCGGTCAGTACCTGCTAAGGATCCAACGGGAGGTGACCGATACCTGCCAC